>OMKZ01034230.1:24759-36113 GCA_900302535.1 Neoniphon sammara | reverse complement strand
TTTGAATACCCATCTAATTTATCTCCTCTCTCTCAGTTTCCATGCTGTTCCAGAGCTTCACGGAGGGCGAGCTGCAGCAGGTGGTGGGAACCTTGCTGGACAGGAAGAGACAGAAGAGCCGGCGCTTGGCCAAGAGCCAGACAAGAAGGACTAAAAGAGCCAGGAGGCCCAAGCCGTGCTCTTTGAGGGAGATGGAGGTGACGGTAAGCGAGCTGGGCCTGGGCTACGAGAGCGACGAGACCCTGCTGTTCCGCTACTGCAGCGGCAAATGCACGGGCCACCGGCGCAACTACGACATCACCATGGAGCACATGAGGCGGACTGGATTCAGACAGAAGGGCCGCAAGGACAAGGTGAGCACCGGGCCCTGCTGCCGGCCAATCGCTTACGAAGAGGACATTTCCTTCCTGGACAACAAGAGCCGATACCACACGATACAGGAAGTGTCGGCACAGGCGTGCGGCTGCGTATGACCTCAGCGGCACTTCCGGGGAACTTAGACTGTCACCTTTGCTGACATGGGCGCTGCTCTCAGTGTCTCTAGGAAGAGTTGATACTGTTAAAAGACAAGAGTGCAACTACGGAATATAAATTCAATGAGGAAAAGACGGAATATTTTTATGGCTGCTCCCTTAGCGGCCTTTTCAACAGACGGACTGTCCATGACTGGCGTCTATCGCCTCGAGTTGGAACCAAATCACAGGGACAGCAGGTGCTGTGTGTTTGTGTTGATTCTGTATAAAAGGACACAGAGAATGACTCTTTATACCCAGCTAAAGTTTTTATGGTCTTTTCTATCTGTGTAGTAACACTGTGAATTGTAGTGTAACAACAATGTAGCATCCTATGATGTTCGTGATATTACCTAGAAGTAAATGCATTAGACTCAGAGGAGAACAAGTGGAATAGGTTATTGCTGTTACTCCACTTTGGTATGCATGGGGGTTCACTGGGTAAGGCAAGCTATGCAGTTCACCATAACCTAACTTCAGTAAGTCCAAATTGGATGTTGTAGTCTTCATCATTGTAACAGTGACAGTAAATTACCCTTCAGGCAAAAAATGCTAGAAATGTATTTGGAAGCCATATTTAAAATAAAGCACGGACCAAGTTCTGAGCAGGACAGTTTGTATTTACATCTAATAATTTATTATATTGGCCCAATACCTTGTGATCAGTTGTTACTCCACATGTCCCAAAAAAATTAGTTGATGTAAGTATGTTTTGAACTTTTGGAGTCAAATTTTCTGTAATTTTAACCTGACCTTCTCCATCTTATATGCATTACTGTTGCTGAAGTGATTGCAGTGTTATTACACAGGGAAAAGAATAAGTGTTGAAGAAATTTGAAGATGAAAAATTCCTTTTCCATAGCTTCAGGTTTGATACCCACCTTTAGATATTGTGTATTTGTATATTAATGTTGTGTAGATGATTAACAACAAGGCCCTTCTTATACAATAAAAACAACAACTACATAGTAACTACATTTTTAACCTAGAAACAGAACAATATAAAAATTATCCCTATCTGTTCTCCATAAGAGAGCTCATCATACTCCAGGAAATTCTCATTTTTAGAATTTTCTTAGAATTGTCTTTTTTTTTCAGTTCTTTTTCCCCAATGACCCCGTGTTAGTATTACCCGTAATCCTCTG
Organism: Neoniphon sammara; assembly: GCA_900302535.1. Taxonomy (NCBI): domain Eukaryota; kingdom Metazoa; phylum Chordata; class Actinopteri; order Holocentriformes; family Holocentridae; genus Neoniphon; species Neoniphon sammara. The sequence continues at coordinate 34,456 of OMKZ01034230.1, read as the reverse complement.
AAGTTATTTTCCTCAAACAATTGCCAAAACACACTGAGTCAACTCGAATCCATGATTAATTCACAGCCATAGATTTATAAACATGTCTCAGGTTCCAGGTGATAAAACGTCTTAAAAATGTATTGTCCCTGGATGTAATTTGTGAAGTTTACACTCACTTTTTAACACGACCAGGGGTTTAGGTAATCTGAGGCGAGAAGTATGAAAGAGAAAAATAATCTGAGTAATAAGTAGTGGCATGTTTTTCTTGCTGAGAGAATACTAACCACCAAGTAGAGCTGGGTTATGGAATTGTTGTTTGAGCCCGTCCATGAAAACCCATAAATTACTATGATCCAAAGCCCCCCAGTATAGCCTTGTATTGGCCCATCAAATGCCTCCGTATTGTACTGCCTAGTAGAATTTAGGGGAAAAACAAGCTGCTGAAATGAATTATGAAGCATATTTTTCAAATAATTTCCACCACCACCTATCTTTATTTGGTTTGAACCCATTGCAACTGTTTGCCTGAAGTACAATAAATTATGTTGTTTTGTTTGTTTTGTTTTTGTTTTGTTTTGGTTGTGAGGAGATGCAGTTTGGGTTGTGGATGCGGTGCATCTTTATTGTGGATTATGTGTATTTATTTGGGAAGTAAATTATGGTTTGCATATTTATTTAGATTACCTTTCAGAAACAGGACAGCTTATTATCATTGAGCAACTGTGCCAAAAAAATGTTTTATCTAACATTCTATATTGACTGATGAATAAACATAAACAATTTCAGAGGTATGAATGTTCATTATTTCTGTCAAGGGAAAATACGCTCAAAATATATTTAATAAAAAATGTATTCATGCAAGGTGTTGTCAGTAATGAGATGAGATGTACAGTCACTCAGGATCTATTATTCATGTTTTTCAATTTTTTTTTGTACCCAAATTAGATATCTGCCACATGTAAAGTGTGACAGCTACTTTACCTTTAAACTGTCTGATCGCAAAGAACAAATAAAACTAATTATGACACCTCTTTAAGGATAATAGGAGGAATATTACAGCACTCTGACAGAGCGGATCCCCTATTTTATAGATATTAAACGATTCAAGGTATTTTTCTTCAAATGTTACTATTTTGTAAAAGTCCTGCGCGTCCAATGTACCAACTTTTCAGGAACTAAAGCAAAAGTCTTATTTCTAGCTTGACCACCATGCATTTTTGAGTTCATCCAAAGGGCAGTGAATGTAATGCAGACACAAGACATGCTGCATTTTGGGTAAGGGGCATGACTTTTCTTGCCCGGACAACCTCTCACTCCCTTCCTGTTACTATCACTAATGCAAGCTGCTGAAAGTCGTGTTGAGAAATCCAGGAAATCATCAGGGGCTGAAGTGGAAGGTAAATGAGGCAGGTGGAGGGAAAGCGAGTGCATGCAAAAGAGCATTGCAACACTTCATTGCAAAATAACACCTGGAACGCACTGAATATCACAGATTTATAACAGTTTTAGGAGTAGAAGTGTTGACCTTTGCTTTAAATTACAATTGGAACATTAAAATCATCTCCATAATTGGAGGTTTTCATGTGACAATGTGATATTTTAACATGAACTTTTCAGCGGGTCTATCTATTTTCCCGGACTGGTGTTATGAGGTAATTCAAGAATGATTGTTGTTTGAGGAATGAGCACCCAGCAGATCTCAGCTCTGATTTGTACATATATTTAGAAGGTCTAATGTTCATTATGAACAATAATGGTGGCAGGTCATGAACACTAGCAGGTTAAGGCCCTTGCTTTCCTCTAGGCCCACCCATGCTAAAAATGTGTGCACTCACTTTGGGGTAAAGTAATCACCAAAGGGTATATACTGTATTATCACCATATTTCGTTCCCTGGATATCATGCTTAAATTGAGCCGGAGAGGCGTCTTCCTGAGTTTTTACACGCATGAAGACTAAGTGTTTCGTTATCCCCAGGAGACACAAATACCAGGGGAAAAAAAAAATCAGAAAACACTCCTTACTTACACAACTTCCTGCACGCTATTTCAGTGAAGCAACACCACCTCTTGAAGTTTATAAACCATGCCTGCATGCCTTGAGGTAACGCAGAAGTCAGCCCAAGTTCATTTTTGATCCTTTCAGAGGTATATAAAGTTGAGTTTGTATGCGTGTGGGTTCTGGGTCCTCGTCCAGGGCAACTTTTGCCTTTTTGTGAGTGAAAAAATGATATTTTTTCCTGTGGTTTTATGTTTAAATTTGACTTTATGGGGGAAAAAAATAAACTTCTTTGAGCCATTTTATACGTTAACCCAAATGCAGAAGTGTCACGCAAAAGTACCTGACTCTGCCACATAAAAGGCACGTCACCTTGAAATAATTCAATATATGAAACGTTTTCCAAACTTAACATTAATATGAGTTTCATGACAGTTGGGAGAGCAAAGTGAAAACTGGAGCAGCATTACTTTCAAGCCTCTTCTTCGCATTCTTTTTTTATTTTCATAACTCAAACCCTAAAATAAGTTTTGCAATGTTTACAATGGGACAGTGTAAATGGATTGAAAGTGGGACCACTTTTTCTGACATAAACAGATATTTCCGCTCCTAGTCGCTGCAGCCTGACATGAACGGCCTTGAACCGCAAGTGTTCAGACCCACCAGAGAGCACTGGAGGACCTGCTGGAATGAAAAGACTGTGGCCAGTTAACGTAAGCAACACTGGCGAAAAAAATCCAAGCACATAATCACAATACCACGTTAAGTAGTGTGGTTTGGCATTTTCACTGAAATAACTGTTAAAGGTTATTTGTTTTACCTGACATATAGTTGATACATTGAGGATGGTAATGGCCGGTTGGACCTTGGACCTGCAGGAGTTAGGGAATTTCAAGTCAAAGAGGTGAACCTCCTCACCAATGATAGATTAAAGGAGCAGGCCCTTTAAAGGAACAGTTCACCCAAAATACAAAAAAGGTACTTTCCCACTTAACCCTTGTGCAAGAATTTAGTTGTGAACTTTTTCCTGCTGGTGAACACCGGCAAACTGTATCTATCCACCTTGAATCCATTCTCCTTGAAGGCGGATAGATACAGTATGCTGGTGTTCCTCGGCACGAAATAGTTTCCAACAAAACTCTTCGCCCCCAAGGGATGTAGATCATGTTAGGTATCCATGTCATTGTTTTTGGAAAGAGCTGCTGCTGTTGAATCTTTTCACATGTAAGTTTTTGACAGTTTGGCCTCCACAAACAAATACCCATCCAGCCCCATTGTGAGAGGGATGATCGCAGCAGACTGGAAACCTCACCAAATCACACAGAAACTATCTTAATGGAGAGATCACACTTGGGGTAAGTGGGAAAATAAATATATATTTTTTTTATTTTGAGTGAACTGGACCTTTAACACAAACCATAGCAAAAACAAACCAAAAGTCAAAACACAAAAGCACTAAATTCGTGTCAGTATTACATTCTAGCGTGTTGGGAGTCAGTGGTGCTCTACAGGACATCTGTTGTTGGTAACAGCACTGACAAGATCTACAATAAACATGTCAAAGTTTTACAAGCGCCGCCCATGTCCAGCTGCAGCGTGTTGGTGGTTTTAGGCGTCTTCAGGGGAACGGGGAAGGGACAGAGGACGGAGCGGTGACTCTGCTCAGGCTGAACCACTGCAGGGTGCACAGACACGAGCAGGTGTTTCTCCTCTGCCTGAAACAACTCTGAACCCTTCAAAGATCAATCAAGGGGATTTTCACTTTTCCCTGGGTGTTCTGCTATGAAATGATTACACGAGGATACATTTTTTTAATTACACTGTGAGATTTACACACTATTTGTTTTGCGGAGAAATGCGAGTTTGTGGATAGATCATTTCATAATGGGAATGGATCTGCGGTAATGTAAGCTATCCAGGCCGGAGCAGCGAACTGTGACTCCGGAGGGCCTGAGAAGGTTGACCAGCTGCAAAGAACACACAGAAAGAGTGGGGAGTGGTCTGAGGATCAAATGTTTTTACCAGGGTTACATCAGTATAGCAGGAAGATACTGGTCATTTATTAAATATTGAATATCACACAGTTATTGTCACCCACTGTCAGTGTGATAGCAGTTCTTCCCTCAGCCAGTTAAATAAAAACACTGTGTGACATCTATGAGATCAATGAGACATTTTATTCATTCTTTTTTTTGATTTAGCATTTTAAAAGTGTATTTAATAATTGCATGCAAAGACGGTTGTATGTCTTAGACCTACAGTAATAAACTGCATGCAAGCCAATGATTCTTTTCATACATATGTCTTGGCTTCCACAGGACAAAATATGCAATTCTCATTAAGAAAAGCAAACCTTTTTGGATATTTTATAGTTGTATCCAGTAAATGACCCCTCATATCTAGATAGACCAGACAATCAATAAACAGTATTCCACTGCTCATTCCAGGTTTAACTCCCAAGCTGGAGGATCATCCCAGTCACTCACAGTGTTTTACTGAGCTATAATCTTGCTCTCTTTGGGCCTGTGCTGCCCCCTAGTGTTGACCTGCCTACATGATCCCCTTAAATATTAAACACCACATATTATTAAGCTTTCATGGTTGTGTTTTCAAATATGATGTTGTAGATTAACATTCTACATTTTATAAATAAATGGAGTTTATTTGGGGCCTTGATTGATTGGATTCAACAATTTTAATTCCTAACAAGCAGATGACAGCAGCTCCTTTAACTCGAGCATGCTATCTGGGGGTATTTTAAGATGTTCATCGGTTCAAATGCTGCGAACTGGCCTGATCGAAAGGATTTTTACAAATTATTATGTGAGGAAAGCCAATCAAGTCTAGCTTGTGATGTGTTGTCTGCAATATTGCTGTATTTATGCAAATGCAATCATTCTAAATGTGACCTAAAGCAACATGAAACTTACAATATCTTCATAAAACATCTTTGATCATATATGTATATAAATAGAGGAGAAATGAAATACCTATAATATAACCCCTTTAAAGTGGGAGTTCATAATGATTACTAATGAGGTCTTGGCATATTTCTAAAACACCTGTCATGCTGTTCATTCAAGTAGATGACCACTTATACTTAACTATTATAATTATATATTTTGTATGAAGTCAGTACTTGAAACAAAGGCCTGATTGTCTGATTCATAATTGATGCAAAAGTGGTACAACTCTTGAATTATATTTGGAAACGTGTGTGCTGCAGTCTGGATCTGACTTCTAATTTCTGACATCTTCCCATGCAGGTTGTGAATATTTATTATGCACGACAGGAATCGAAGCAATAATCATCATCATCCTCACTTAAATGATATGAGCATTGCCATCCTGGAAGACACCTCCCCTATTCCTGGAATAAAAAAGTAAAAAAAAATAAAATAAAATAAATAAAAAAATTCCTCATTGCAGGAATAGCTCTGTTAGTAATGATTACAATTTTCCGAGCCCTCTTAGGAATGAGTCACTTCATTCCTTCATTCCTCCACTTAGACCAATGTAGAACCATCAGCTCATATTCATTCTACCCTTATTTTGGATTTTCTTTTATGGTGCCTTTTATTGACCCAAGTAAAAGTTAAAAAGATAGAATATGATATTTTAAGGACTTGGGTAGATATTTATGGCTGCACACTGATATGAAAACAGCTCTCCTCATCCACTCCCCCTCTCCGTCAGAGCATTCCTTGAATTCTCATTTTAAGCATTTTCATCACAATCTGATATCAACTTCTCCCACAGGACTTAATCACCTCTGACGTGACTGTCCTCGCAGCGTTGCCAAAACTCTCCAGGTTAACTTGAACCCATGACTAATGTACAGATGAGTCTTATGCAAACATGCCTCAACCTACAGGTGATAACAAGCCTTAAAAATGCGGCGTCTGAAGCTCTGATTTGAATGTTAGACTCCCTCAACTTCCAGTGAATTATTACTTGAGAGTCGACTGTGAGGGAGGGAGAGGAATCACTGTCACGTTAGTGGTGGTGATTTGTTTTAGACGCTCGAGGAATCCTAAAAAGGAGCAGTTTGCGAGCCAGGGCAAAAGGGCCCAAAGCAATAACACAAGACAAACTCCTGCACATTTACTGTACATCACACGTTTCTCATTTTGATATGACGTGCATAGCCTTGAAAATTGTCCGACTACTGGAATTCAGGAGCTGCAATCAGTAAGTCTCCTTTAAACAGTTTCTACCACCACACAGTCTGAAGTAATGTAAAATATGTTATGAGAATTAATGAAAAATGTGCTATTTTACTGAGCATATGATGTGTGCATTTATATTGCTTATTATTTCCATTATGTTGGCAGTAAATTATGATTTGACTATTAATTTGATGCAAAAATAATGCAAATTCATTCAGTGCACAAACAAGAGAACTTATCACAACTGCACAACTTTTCCAAATGCAAATTCTGCCACATTTTCATCGAGTTTTAGAGGCAATGTTGGCCATTCTGTTATTTCCAAATGTGCTATAGACATAGAATACTGTTCATAGCTCCATTTTATTGACAAGTCATGTCTCCCTCCCAGCAGAGTGTGTGTATCATGATTGATTTAGAGTAGGTACATGAGCGAGTGTGACTCTGCTCCCTTAAACGAAAACAATACAGAGACACACTATGCTGTTTTATTTTGCAGCACAGTTTTGCTGAACAGATACGACCACCTTTGAATAGCCTACTACCTCTGCATTTTCCTGTGAATCGTAGTTTATTTTGACAGGATGTACAAGACAAAGTGCTGATGAAGCATCTTGGCTCCGCTGAGGATGAAATGGGTTTCAGCCTCATTTTTCACAGACAAGAGATTAACAGATGCTTGGTTTGCTGTAACTACATGGGAAACTGCTGTCTGCTGGAGGAAAGGACCAGCGTAACTTTTCCTTCATAAACTCTCATCCTTAATAGTTTTCTGCCAGTCATTATTAAGAGACTATTATCTGTCATGGTGGAGTCATGAGTCCTTTTGTCCCCAAATCCATACAAATGAAACTACTTAGATAAACCTCACCCTAAGTGATGGATATTTGACAGGTTAATACATGACAAGAATAGTGACTTACCAAGGAATCACAGCTGTAGAGTTTGTGGGATTAACATCTTCGTTGATAATGCCTATTTTGTGTGGATGATGTAAAAATTCACAGTGCCTAAAAATTCTAATGAAATTTTCTGCAAACACTTTTTTATGTGTATTATTAATCATACACAATCACCCTTGTTCAAGATAATGCAGATGCAAGGATGTAAGAAAGAAAGAAAGAAAGAAAGAAAAAAACAAAGTCCTAATTGACCTGCCAGAAGATATTGAAGGAGGCTGAAGGAGATATTTTGTCTCGGATGTGAAGGCCTTTGGCAGGGCCACTCTGTTAATTATGCAGAGAGATTGAATTTATATTTTATATCGCCCTCAGATAAGGTCAGAATTGAACTTTTGTTTTGAGATGGGGGGAGGGGGGGTCCCTTTGTGACTTTTTCAGTACTTTGTGACTTTCATTTCATTGCTGCAGTCATTTCTAGATGGCCTGTTTAAGATGCTGTGGAAAAATGTCCTAAGGAGTTGGGAGACAAGGAGAAGTTTGGGGATAGCTGCAGTTCTGTTTGTTGGGTTGGATGCAAACAATCAGTGCATCAGGCTGTGTGATACCTAAATATATTAACTATTTATGTCTTTCCCTTTGATGTATACAGACTTTATAAGCATGTTTTGGTGTTATTCATGTCCATTTGACCATCACAGCTCAGCCCAGCCCCCATAAACATGTAAACACCTTCTATCCATCAATACAAATGTACCAAGGACGCTCATACCATGCAGCCTCAGTCAGAAATCTTGCATCTAGACATCCTGGGTTGCTGCTCCTCATGACTGCTCCGTGTGGCGCCCCCCAGTGTTCACACAATATACAAACCATTGACAAGATCCACAGTACAGCAGAGTAATTGGATTATTTCATTGTGCAATATTGTGCAATTTGGATTCAAGGTTGGAAAAAAATCAGAAAATCAGATTTGACAAAGAAAATCTAAGAGGTCAGTCCAAAATGGTTTATTTTGTAAAGGGGGCAGTCGGAGGAGATGAGAAACATGGTGTGCTACTAAATGATAATATATTCAAATGTACATGACATTCAAGGGTATTACAGTTACAGTCACTCAAATTTCCCACACATAAAATAAGTCTTCATTCCAACATGTCTTTTTCCAAATGAAAATGGATAAAAAGTTTATATAATATTTTCAAAATAAAAAATATGTATCAACACAATAAACCCTCAGGATGTTGGAAAGAAAATGAACAGTTACATGCAGAATGTTGATTGATGCTGAGTTAAGTTGTTGAGAAACGAAAACAAAAGTTGAACAGAAAAAACCCACGAGGGTCAGTGACTAACACAATGTCTTATGAATTTAGAGACAATTTGCAGGTGAATCCTTCTGCCCTCTTCTTGTCCTCAAATTATTAACTCACGTGAGCAGAGCCAGCGTTGTTTCAGTCCTTTATTCACTATAGTATAGGTCAATAGGAAATATAAGAAACTGCTATTATTGATGACTTGAGTGGTCTTGGCTAGCCATTACAAACAGTGCATATGTGTTGAGATGCCTCATTAAAATGATGACCAAAAATAAATTACATTTGCCAGAACCAAATGAACAGACTGGTTGGGAGGGTAGGACTCGATGTAGGAACAACTGACTGGATGACTAGTCAATACACTGTGAATGAAGCTCCTCTGGATGTGTGGCTCCCAGAGGTTCGGCTGTAGAGTGAGTAAAAAGGTCCCAAAGTAGAAACTGCAGTCTTAACATGTGCCATACTTTAAAATGTAGAGGAAAACACCCTTACACTCATCAATATGATGAGCAGACAAGTCCCAAACCAAAACTTTGAAGTCTTTATTTTTGCTATCGGAGGGAAAAAAATAAAAAAAATCATAATACTCGAAAACAAAAATAAAACACAAATCAGGAAGGGGGGAAAGAAACGACTCCAGATATTACGCTGAATGCAGAGAAGATGAACTGCACGAGTTGGGTGAGACACTCCGGCACAGGGGGTTATTTCCTGGAGCTAGACTTCTAATATCCAAAAGTACTGGTCTGGAGGACCCATGTTGGTCAAGGGGTGTCCATGGAGATGCCTACAGCAAAATGCCTCAACAGCAGCATCCTAGCAGGCTGTCCTAGAGTGACGCTATGTGCTTCCAGCCGCCTGGCTCTCTCCTCCCTCTGAATTACCTGCGGGATGAAGAACGGCACGATATTGACAAAGTCCTGAATATTTTCCAAAGGTGACCACCCAAATCTACCATGGTGCCATCAAGTGAAGTAGGAATGCAAACGCAGCAATGAAGCCACAAACAATTCAAATCATGACAATAAGTAAATCAATCTGGTGCCTCGTGTTTATACAAAATGACGGACCTGTAGCAGGAGTGGAGGCTGAAGCTGAGGCGGTGTTGACCTCGTCCTCGTCGCTGTCCTCCTCGTTGGACTGCGGTACCTCGGCTTCAGGGATGGTGGCTGCCGGGGCCTCGGGCTCCTGCTCCGCCCTGCTCTTCAGAGCCAGGATACGATGGTGCAGCGCTGCGGCCAGCTGCCCCGTGTCCTTAGAGCTAGCCTGGAGCACAAAGGAGGGGCAAGTTAAATCTGTGATGTTCAGCAGTTTCCACTTTTGTGATGAAG
>OMKZ01034229.1:33949-45809 GCA_900302535.1 Neoniphon sammara | reverse complement strand
TAATTTTGTAAATGCTTCACAATACATTGTGGCAAAAGATCTGATTTTTTACAGTTACAATGCATTTAAAGCAGTTGAAATAAATGCTGTTTTTTGTCTTCCTTGTTTATCTTTTTTTAATATCCAACATGTTTGAGTATTATGAAATTGTTAGAAATGGTCAACAAGAAGACAAATATATCCTTCTCAAAATTCTGTAATGAAATATTCATTGTGAGATATTGATATTTTTGTGTTTTTTTCCATACCACTGTGGCAAACCTTTATGTAATTTTTACTGATTGACTTTCCTACATATCTGAGGCACTATTACCCCAATTAAATGTAATAATCATGAATAGTCCATTTTCATTTCATATAAACAATCTCCCCTTATCGTGTGGAGGCCAATTTTTGTTCTAACTGTATAGTTTATGAAATACTGGTGCAAGACAAGATGAATGGTTAAAAAATAACATGTATACTAATTGATGTGACTCATCTTCAAGAAATAAAGCAGAAACAAAATAATTCATATCATAATCCCAGATCTTTTTAAAGGTACAATTATAACCACTGCACTAGTAATTCAAGTGGTTTTTGAAATAAATAGGCTTCATCACTGTGCTTTCTCAGAAATATGACCCATACTCCTATCATACTGCATACAGAAATATGACTTAGGCTGGATAATGGGAAGTAATAATGATTAAAATCTCTTCTAATGTAGTGAGACATGTTTTGAACAGCCTTAGCTTGACAGGAAATTCAAACTTATTGGTAACACCTCATGTAAGAACTGCATAATATGCAGCCTTTCATGCTGAAATAAAACAGGATATTGTGGTTTTATCTGTTCTTCCCTTTTCCCTTCTGAAGTTGAAATAGAGATAACTGTAAGCCCGTGACAATCATGTAACTTCAGCTCTACCAGCCACTGGAGGGAGACATGCACCTTCACAATCCTCTCAAGATGGCATCATGAAGTCACCAGCCATTTTAAGCTTTTAGCTAAAGTAGTGTTCAAAATAGAACAGACTAGGCTGAACACAGGATGGTCACCTACCATCTTGTCAGGAGGAAAAGACAAATGTGACCAACCGCTGCCAAAATGAACCCGCACTTGGCTTTCAGGCATTCTTAAAGCCAGTTTGTAATTACTGGACTTCTGGAGTGCAGGTTTTGTCAATAATGGCTGCCTTCCATAGACTGCTTTACAGCCCTGCTCTTTATCTCTCACTAGCACATATTAATACAAATTAAATATAAACCTTAACTGCAGTAATCCATCCACTGATTGCACACTGGTTTGATTTTGTAAATCACAGGTAAGCATGGTTATCAAAATGATTAAGTGGAGCTATTTAGAAATGCATATCTGCAAGGTTAAAGGCTCTTTAACTGAACGCCTGATGACATTTGAAAGATCTCTGTGGGAAACCTAGTGGATTACTGTTGCCTGCTTTATGTGATTAACTTGCTCATATCTTTGATTCTATCTATCTATCTATCTATCTATCTATCTATCTATCTATCTATCTATCTATCTGCATGTATGTCTATGTATTTGCATCTTTTTTATTCTGTTTTCCTTGTATCTGTCTTGTGGTAAATACTTGTTTGCCTAGTGGTGACAGTCTGTCCCATTTTCACTGTGGGCTGCAGGATGATTAGCAACCACTGCGGTATAGGTAATGGCTATCCTAAGTACAAACTATTAAGTGAATCTCTTTCAGACCACACAGAAGCAAAACTTGGTTGTGATTAGCAGCGATATAGCGACCTATTATCTGCTGAGTGTTATCTGTGAAGTCACAGAGGTATACGCTTTGCTTGAGGTGTTCTGAGTGAACGCATCGGCATGGATATCCGCGCTTCATTGTTGTCAAATCCTCCAAATCCACGTCCCTCATGGGAGGCGATAATGTGCAGTGATGAGAACAGTTGTGATTGAGCAGCATCTCATAATGACATCTAGCATCATGACAACTTGGGATTTTGGCATAAGAGGGAAGTCAGTATCCCATGGGCAAGGGGCTGAACAGCAGGATTTCCATCTCTCCCCCTCTCTCTCTGTGCAAAGAGAGCCCCATTACGCCTCTCCTCCATTTCCTCTCTCAGGGGCAGGAACCAAATGGACACATTAATAACACTCTCCATGTCTGAGGGAGCTAATGGTGCCCTGAGTGCTGATTAAGGCAGCGAAGAAATGGGTGTGGAGGAGTAGTGTTAGTGTTGCTACAATGAACAAGCCGAAGTATAACTCTAGCATTTGACGTTATTCGAGGCAAAACTGCTAATTGGCAAAATGTTTTGCCACTTGGAATTAGGTGTTACGTCTGACGATGGCGCTCTGGTTGGAGCATTTCACTTGCCTCACTGCTTTGGGAAGAAACATGTTTCCTGTCTCTCAGCAAATTTCTTTGTGTGGAGGCTGATGAGAGGGATGTTTATTCTTTCTGTAGGGCTCTGGGCTGGGTGGATCTTGCTAAACTATCCACAAGCAAAACCCACAGTGCCTGTTTGGCTAGTTTTTCGCAAGGCAGACTCACAAAGAATACAGCAGCACGCCTTTTGGAGCATGTCCTATATTTAGTCACAAATTTTTTGTCTTGCTTACATCAAGTTGCGGGATAAAGCACGACACATTGTGGAAATATAAATATCAATAGACACACAACACATAATAATGAAATAAAGTAAGCTCATTATCATGTTACAGTGTTAAAATGCTTCATCCCAATAAAAGTGCTTGAAAACAGAAATGGATTTTCCACTCCAATACAGTCCTGAGGAATCACAGCCATTCAGATACAACGTCACACAAACTGTAATTTCCCGTATATCAAAGGGTGGAATAAAGTCACTTTTCATGGTCTCGGTCAAGCGTTTTCCTTGTTATTCCTGAGTGTGGATTTGCTTTGGATTTGGATATCCTTCACCGCGGCACAAACCTCACCAAGTTAGAAGAGCCTTGGTTTCACCTCTCAATCGGAGGCTTCTGCTCCGCTCTGACCTGCCAATTCCCTCTTGATGTTGCTGGTTTAAGAGAGTCTGGTAGCCACAGGCCGGCATCCTCTCCATCCAGCTTCATTCATAGTTCCAGTAAGTGTCGTTTTGGCATGTTGAGCTCCTCGTAAGGCACCGTGAGGTTCGCCATGTACCAGAATATCCAGAAGACCAGGCTCAAGAAAATAAGCAGAGGTCCAGACAACACAAAAAAGTCCCAGAAACTAAACGGTGCAAAGATCCCCAGGAGGAAGAGGACGAGGCCAACAACATCAAAAACCAAAGCCAGCACCAGGAAGAAAATGGAGTATTTTTGGTTCTCCATGGCCAGACCAGTCGATGGAAGGGTTGATGCGGTCTGAAAGTCCAATGCGAGTGAGAGGAAACCACTCCACAATGCAGCTTTTCTCTTCTCCGGATCATTCTTTTGCAATTATAGCACACCTTACATTTCTCTCATAGCACAAGACACAGTGGCAAGACTGGTATCCAACCACAATAACGAGTTGTGCTGCTCTTTTTGACGTCTCACTAACAAAAGCTCAAAGCATCTCAGTCCATCCTCATTCCTTTGCAAAGCTGACTTGTTTAACACCTTTTCATCTACTTAATGTGATGTGACAGATCCTTTTGTTTGTATTCTGCATGACAGATTTATGCACATACATTTCATAATCAGCTGCCACTGAAACTCTGGTTACACAGTGATAAGGCTCCCATAATTAATTAGGCCCCCTGATTTTTTTGTTGAGCTAAAAAAACAAAGTAATCCAGGGTTACATCGGTGGGTTGCATCTTGTATCAGATTATTCAAAGCTCCCTCTTGACTTTATCATCACTGAGCTCACAGATGGATGTCTGAAAACACATTTGCCCTTTATATTTACTATGGAAACAGCCACAGTGAAGCATTCAAACATTCCCTGATTATTTACTAAGTCATGGTTCATGCATCATCATAATAATGACGTCAGCTCTTAAGTGACTGGCATGAAGAGGAAATACACGTAATGGAAACTTCTTTCTAAGCACCTTGTTTGACAGGTCAGGTCGTCAATATCTGCCACTGCTGTGAGGCTGCCTGCCATTTTAACAGTAACAGTGCCTTTAACTTAGGGCGGCAATGTCTTAAATTTGATTAAGGTGCAATATATTATCTGTCATGTTCATGTTAGTAGAACAGCTGATTCTAATCCCTTTTTTTAGCTCTCTGTTTGACAGTATGTCACTGTTATAAACCTGATCCCATCAGGACTGTAATATTTGCATTATAGGCGTGCCTTTACTGTAGCTCCTAAAATCTACAAAGCAGCTTATGAGGCTACATTTCTCATTATAAGTGCTTAGTTGAAGCATGAAATGTGTGTGACTTCCCATATGTACATGTTGCAAAGCAAGCCTCAGGGTCCCAGGTCACATGATCCCATTTTCAGGGTTTTAAAGCTTGTTTGGCCCACACCACAAAGGCAAACTAGTCGGACCAGTGTTTGTTGATGCTCTGGCAGCAAATCAAAGAACAAACAAGACTTCATGTTGCTTTGCCTCAACACTACTGTGACACATTTCTATGAAATGTGTAACGCTCAGCTGACCTGTGGAACATGTCACAAAGCATTTCATTCAGGGTTGTATAATAAAAATTAGGGTGAAAGGATGGAGGACGAGCCACACAGGGTCATTTCACCTAATGATGGTACATTGTCTCCCAGGGTCACAATTATGGTGATGGGAACAGCCAAGATCTTCAGGGATCTTGGACGAGGCTTTGTGGGGTCTCAGTTGTAGCATCGCAGGCCAAGGAACAGTCTTCATGTAAAACAGAAAAAAAAGAAACTTGGTTATTTTTGCTCCTATTTGGGACTGGTTGAAAAATGAAGCTATATGCAAACACATTATTTGCAAATCCACACAACAGCACCCTTTAGAGTATTTCAAAACCCTGTTACGGCCCATTATGTTAGGGCTATTTCGACATCCAAAGCTGAAATAGCCAAATTTACAACATCAGAGTCTTTCTACATTACCGGAGGGGGTGTCCGTGGCATTAGGTGATGGCAGATCAGGCCTGTTGTTTTTCTCCTCATCAGGAAGAAAGTCCATGCTGTTATCATAGCCTTCATTCAGATAGGCGGTGGATTTCCCCCATGTCACCCTGCTGGCTTTCCGGGCAGGTAATCCCACCTGGCTGTCATCCTCATCCTCAACACATTTGGCACGAGGACGCTCACTTTTCAGCGTCGGGTTTAACCTTTCTGATAACTTCCTGGCCAACCGCGCGAAACTACTTTTCTTTTTCAGGGAGCTGTCAAGTGCATCGTCTGAGACCGGGATATTTCCGACGTACCACATGAGCCAGCAAGCCAGGCTGGCAAAAATGATCAGAGAGCCGCTGTAGATCAAGAAGTCGCCGTAAAACCTGCCGTCTATGCGTAGATTGGCGAAAATGCCGACGAAAAGGATGACGAGACCGATTATGTCAAAAGCGACGGCGATGAAAAATAAAGGCACGCATCCGCCTATACGCTTGATCACATCCATCTTGGAAACATTACAGAGTTACTTGAGCTTGTATATAACGGGAGTATGCTTCATCCTTTTTACCTGAGCGCACCTGTAGAGCGACGCCCCGCCTTAAGGTGAAGATAAACAAGGCATTTCCCTGCGCTTACTCTGTGTACTTACACTTTAAACATACACAGAGATCCTTCCCTAGTTTGCAGTTCTTCTTTTGTGTTGGCAAGACTGACTTGACCAATATGCGGTTCAAACTCGTCTTTGGATAGACCATGCATCATGTCACATCTGATTTCACTGGCCAGATGCAAATAAGGCTTTGAAGGCTTGACTAAGAACTTTTCCCACCTACACTTTGACAGTCAAATTACTGTTCACTTACTACATATAGGCCCTCTGCATTACCTAACTAAATATGGCAATATTACCTTCAAAATGTTGCATGTAACACAAAACATCAGTGTAGAGAACAATGTTGCAAACCAGAGGCCACCCTATTCTACACAGCTCGTTAGAGTATAATTTGTTTTTTACCAAAGGATATTTAAATCCTATGAAAATGCGTGCTTTTGTATTCAAGGCTCACATTTTCAATCTTGTCCGGGTCACACTAGTCAAATTTTTGGCCTCTACAGAAATGGAAATCTGAGGAGTGACTATGCATTCAGGATTTAAAAAAAAAAACAAACAACAAAAAAATAAAATAAAATAAAAATACAGCTACTCTTTCTTGCCAGTGGCTGAGTTGCAGTGTACAATGTTCAATGCAATGGATGCGGCTCCACATAGTGAACTGGGCACTGACAATTATAAGCTCTTACATCTTTTAATTATTCATGAATCCACATATACTGTACCACAAAGCATTAGGAAATCCCCTCTGCCCCCTTTTCCCCCTGCATAAATATTAATGAGGACAGTTTACGTTCCAGTATCCTTCTCACCAAATTGGAAGTATGCGTGAATAATTGCCTTTTGTATAGCACATTGTCCTTGTGCACTTACATTCTTTTGACAATGCCTAATGACCATGGTTATTTAGCTCTAATGCAAATCTTATCATGCACATTTGCCCATAGTGTTGTCAGTCTTGTTACTAAAAGTATCAGCACGCAGGCTGTTTACATCTTGCCAAGAGGTTCCAGTGCTGAAAAGGTTAATCTTCTCCTTTGTGCTTTTAGTAAAAGTTCCTCATTCTGAATAGCGTGCTTCATTGAACTTCCCCACCCAAAGTTATGTGGAAAAATGGCACCCATTGTCATCACAGATTGAATACTGGAGGCTTGTAGTAAGTGAGGGGTCTCTTAGTGTTGGCCTGCTTCCTGTTTTCCTTGGTGATGGGGATCAGGACCACACCCACCACAAAGACCATCAGGCCAATGGACAGCAAGGCCGGACCCAGGATGTTAGTGACCTTCCTGCAGTGGCCGGCAAAGTACAGGCCGCTGATGATGAAGCCGCACACCAGGAAGCTGCCACCCGTGGACATGAGATGGATGGGGAACCAGTAGATCTCACAGTTGCTGCGAGGGGTCTCGGTGGTCCAGAGGGACTCGCTGCGTGACAGGCTGAACACGGTGCTCTCTGTTCGGCTCGGGGGCGTCAGCTGGTCCCTCGACTGGGAGAGGGTGCACTCTCCCAGTGGGATGTTCTCTGGGCTGCCTGGCATGGCCTCAGCCTGGATGACTGCGCTGTTTAAAGGAGGGCGGAAAATCAAATTTTGCTGTGAGGGAGTAGTATCCTCCCTGAAGTGTCCGTGTCTGTGTGGAAACTGATGTAGGCGAGTTATGACTGATGGTTAATGAAGTTAAATCTTGATAGAAACAATATTAGCCGATTATACAGTGAGTAATGTTGTAAGTGATGACAACTATGATCAGAAAACCACTTCTAAACACTTCAGTCATGTTGATACAAACAAGAGAAAATAACCTACAAACTTAATTATTAGATTGTTAGTGTTGCACATACATTTTTTCTTACTACTCTGCGTTATAAGTTTTCTCTATTAGATTGTCATCCTGGATGTTTCAAGTACTTGGTTCTGACCAAAAAAAAAAAAAAAAGCAAAAAGCTAATATTTCCACTTTTTTGCTTTAGGCACAGCTTGATACATTTCTAACCAGGACCAAAAAGGAAAGTAGATGAGCACCTACCTTTTAAATCTGGAGCAAGTCGCTTTGGAAGTATTTTTTGAGGGATCGACAATAAGTTTAAATGTCTTTACCATCAGAAAACATCCAGAAATCAGAAGGAAAAGCTGACAAAAACTCCTGTAGACTGTCCGGCCAGTGAGACCAGTAAGATGCAGAGCTACAGATATCCTCTAAATAAACATCTACCCACCCCTCCTATGCTTTCTCCACCTCCTCAACAGTATCCTTTGACCACCATCCCTTACCATCATCTACTATTGCCAGCACTCAGTCCTGATGTTGCATCCAGGGCGAGGAGCCTGCCTTCCGGTCCCCAGAGAATATCCATAGAAGCTGCACTGCAGTGAGCTCAGACCTCAAACCACTCATGCAGATGTCCAACGCTTTCAAAAAACTTCTTTGGACAGCTCACATGTTGCCCTTTGTTTGAAATGCCCGAAATTTTTCATGACTGGACAGTGAAAGGAAAATAACTGTCTCAAATGGCTGATATACTTTCCACACAAAGAGGAGCTGGGCAGGGCAGCCAGTAGGAAATGGCTCTCTGTTGTAGCTGGATTGATGTAGCAAGTAATCACCCATACAGAGACTTTCCAATACAGCCTGATATGTTGGTATAGTATTGATCTCAAAGTACCCTAGAGCAATTATCTGCAAGTTGTAGTTTTGTTCAGTGAACATGAGATCAATGAAATCTGTGTAGCATCATCAACCCTTAGAAAATGGAGGAAAGTCTATAGAATTTATTTTCCTGGACAAACTGAGAATTTTGGCCATATCTCCTGTGTTTTCTTGTCTATGAAACACACTGTGATGCTGAGGAGAGGAGAGGAAATACACTATGATGCTGCTGCAATGTGACACTCATGTTTCCATTGAACTGCCTGGATATTACGTTTACGACTTTGTTGTTTTGTGTGTTCTTTAGGGAAGGCACAAGTGTCAGTTTGAGGGTATTGATCTGAATATGATCCCTCACTTTAATACAATTACACTCATACAGATGGCTCCTAAGCAGGGGAAATGGCTTTGGAGGATTACTACATAACCAACACTTGTCCCAAAAATGGCCATTGCTTGATCTTATTAGATTATTGCTGTCATCAGTCTGAAATGCACTATGGTAACATGATAACACCCTGTGTGACAAGGACTTGATGAACCTTGTCAATACATGCAATGAATCAAATAATCCAACAGAGGGCAGTACTGGCATGTGACTTCTTGTTTGGGCAAACTACACAACCCAAGCGTATCACTACCTTTAAGTGTGGTGTTTCACGGCAAAATAGTTTACACAATGTTTATTATGTATTTTGGTAATTACCCTTAATGAATTGCAGGTTCCTGCTCATTCACAGGTGCCTTTCAGATCCTTTATCTTGCAGCCACATGTGAGAGATTAATTATCCATTTCATGTAATGTGCCAGTTTGTGATTATGATGTGCTTAATTCACCTTAATGGTCGATTTAAGTTGGTTGCACTCATTTTGTTTAATCATAGTCATTTGTGATAATTTTTCTAATGCTGAATAAACATAATAAAAAATTAAGGTGTAATTGCAGACCTGTATATTGTAGTATGTTTAATCAAGCTTGGAAGACAAAGGAAAGGTAAGTAAGTTAAGGAAAAATGCTTAAAATTCAGAGTCATAAACTCCAATGCAGTAATGTACACAAAGTCCTTGATTAACAAAGCCAGAAGTCTCCGTTTTTTTCTTCTTAACTATACTGTATTTTTCAAGGTTTGAGTGATTGGGGTTTTTGAAGGCTGATACCAAGTTTGATGTTTCAAGCTGCCGATAGCTGACATTTTGTGCTGATAGTATATTTAAAGTTGATTATTTCCAAGTGGAAAATATATCAGTGTTTCCCCCAGAATTTTAATCCTGTCAGGGTGGAAAAGCCTGTGAGACAGCTTTTAGACCATGATGGGACACCAAAACTCTCCATTCAAAGCCAGAGTAATTGCATTTTTTAGGGTTAGCAGCTCTGTAAAGCAGGGCAAACCACCACACATATTCAATAGTAGGAGAATTCTGGGATGTATTATAATTAATTTACAAAAACTTATCAATTTCACAAAAAACATGCTATGCAAATAAAATTATATTGCGGATTTTATGTCTTCTTTTTTCTTTTTTATAACTATGGTCAGGGAGGAACTGCCATCATATTGAAGGTGGATGACATGACTTGTTGATATTCAGTATTTAATAAAAGATCAGTATTGACCCAATATAATAAAAGATCAGTACTGACCCAATATTTTGGCAAGGGGAATATTGGTCTAATCCTATTTGATAACAAACATACAGAGTTTCCAGGGATTAGAGCTAATAAGCCTCGTCTTGAGTCAGCATGCTGAGTTTGTTGGTTTGGAAGGGGTTAGAAAACAGTATTAAGACCGGATTCAAATGAACCGTGGACTTTGAGGTGCAGTGCACACACCCTCTGGTTAAAGCCACCAGAACTAAGATGCTCTAACAACTCCAACCCTCACTGTTTTCCTAGGCTGAGGATTAAAGAGCAATACTTTTGGCCAAATGAAGCCTCACACAGAGCCTCGTTACCTCATGAGCAAATATCAATAAAATCTCTGCAGTCATTCATCTCTACATATTCATTCATCTGCAGATAAATTACATTTTAAGTAATACATCGCTGATTGACTCCCATAGTGGAGCCTTATTCAGTATATGTGACCTTGGGATGTTAATTAATCTCCTTTGCATATTTACAGCTTTTTGTTGAGCAGACCCACAGTCTGTAGCATATAGGCCCTTTTATCTACTCAATTGCAGAGACAGATTTTGAATATTCATAATTCACTCTCAGCCTTAAAACTACTCCTTAAAAGAAAAATCCAGCCTCACATATGCATTTTACACTGTCAAATATCATAAATTTGTGATGTTTAGTGAATTCCAGGAGTTAGTTTATGATGACGTGTTGTAATTTACTTTTTTGTGTATCCATTTTCCCTCAGCCTACCTCCAGCTGAGTTATTCATTTCCTACAATTCCTAGAATTCTTTTTGACAATCCCCAGATAACAGGTGAGAATGTCTTGCTTTCAGTTAACAGTGGTCATATGGGCAAGTTATGGTAATGGGCGAAAATGAATGAACAAATCTTTTGGAACAGCCCTTTATTGTAGACATCTGTGGTGCCAGTGTAGCTGCTAGGGCACCTTATGTAGTTTACATGCACCTCTCCAAGGGTGATGCAAGACCGCAGCTCTCTGACATATTTTCTGCTGTTGAATTCCATTGTAGCTGCACTGGAGATATCTCTAAGTGAGTCTTGTTGTCTGTGTTTGGCCAATTATTCACAGGAATGAGAAAAATCCATAACCAAACAAAAGAATGGGCTCATAAATGAAAGATGCACCACCAACAGCAGTTTTCTAATAGTGATAAAGTTTTTAAGGGAGGATTTTTCCTTTAATTTAAAGGTACCCACTGTAGTTTGCGACCACTGGTAGTGCCATAGTGCACACTAAGAAAATTGGATCCCCATTTTATTTACATCACATGCACAGGGGGCAACGTATTACACACACTGATGTAAGTAACTTTTTAAATGTGCGGTAAGAAATGAATTGTACATGTTTATTAGGTACACGATATCTTTTGGTCAGAAATGTTGAATGTAAGCAAAACAAAGTCCACCTTAATACCTTAATACCTTAGTACCTTTAACTACCACTTAATAGGAGGGAAAGCAATGAGTTTGCTCCCACATACATATGTAGTTTCCTTGCTTCAATGATCACCATGTATGTGTACTCTTTATTACATACAGTATGGCTGGCTAGTTTATTCACCACAGTGGGTTAAAAATAGAGTGCATAATGCATGCTTGCACCAAAGGAAAGGTATCCATGGTCCCCTGATGCTGCTGGCCTCTGGACTCTGGGCCGTGTTGACGTCAATGGCCTACCCTGTTCCACCCCTTGCTGTGGGTGCTCAAAGATGGAGAAAGACAGGCAGCACTAATAAATGCTGTGGGAAAGGAAAAGGTGTGGATTGTATAAACAGATCAATAGCTCAGCCAGGTCTCATTTCTGACAGATTTGTTTTCCCAGTCTGATAATTGGGCATGAACAGAGTCAACCACACTCCTCCTGTTGATCTGATGGTGCTCAGCCTGGGTTCTCTGGACTCACCGCTGCTTTTTTTTTTTTTTTTTTTGCGGGG
>OMKZ01034229.1:0-11608 GCA_900302535.1 Neoniphon sammara | reverse complement strand
ATGGTGGTACAGAAACATCAATATTTTCTTTCAAACATCTCAGTGATTCACTGATATAAAAATGTCATTTTTCTTGATAATAAGAACTCAAACGAGGAAAACCATCTCGGACAATGTTATGAAATTGTCTATGCTTCCAGAATGAAAACGTCACAGTCAATTTTGGCGGATTTCCTCTGTAAACTGTAGTTACACTACTCCCCCTTCTTTATCCTCCCCTCCCCTTCCTGCATTCGACAACCATCCGTTCCACAGAGGAAACACTCAGGGCCATCTCAGAGTTGGCTACACTATTGACTGCTCTCATTTAAGCGGTGGTGAAGCAGTGTGTTGGAGGGATCGATATGAGCTGCCTGTGGAGGCTCTGTGTGTGTGTGTTTAACATGTGTGTGGGGGGTGTTTAGTGCAAGGAGAACAGCATGGGCCTATTAGGTGCATTCATCATCAGACTCCCCTGGTAGAATGGTCACTGGTGAATGTCATGATGGTGTTTACACTCTCTTCACACACACATGCCCTTCCCTATTTACTCCCTGCATTTACATGTTGCCCACATCCATACATGACTCCCTTGGGTTGGGAGTTGTAGCAGCAAACCATAAATTACATGAGCCCCTGTTGTCCAATTTCTGGATATGTTGGATGTATAATTGCAAATGAAATACTGGTCCCTATTCTTTCACTGGTGATTGGTCAGCCTGTGTTTCTGCTGTATTTGAGTAGACAGAGCTCCGCTGCCTGGCACCCGTTCATCCTGTTATTCTTTCCTTGGCACCGTCAATCAATCACAGAGAAGCTTATCCTTCATGGCGCTGTGGCTTCTGATCAGATCAGGCAGGTGGTGATGCATAAGGTCAACAGCAGCCTTTTGAAATCCTTCACTCCGCAAGTCGACTCGGCCAACAAATTCCAACAATAATAAAAGAAAATGAAATAAAGGCGGAAAGTTCATACTCCAAAGGGTCTTGGTGCCAGACTTCATCCCAGAGGCTTGCATTCTTTTTCTTACAGGACGGAAAGGTCACTCTATCAAAAAAACTGACCTCCAAGCAGGAGTTTACTGATACACAATGGCTGAATGGTAAGATTTATGGCCAAACATGGATATTTTACAATGCTGGATGTGGCATTTGATTTGAATGGACCTAATCCCTTTTACCTGGAGGCAAAGCCATGTCCTCTCTGATGATGGTATGACTGACCTATCATATTTTTGGCATGGTTGTTCAGTCTTGGACTCTTACAACAGTGGTCACTGCTAATGGTTTGGAAGGATCGCTCAAGCAGTATGCTGAATAAATAGAGCAAATGATGATGCAGAAATAATGGAGTTAGGATGTTTAATGATCAAATATTTGACCACTGCTGTTCCATTTGTGGCACACTTGTCCAAATAGCCATGTTCTTTATTCCATCTAAATGCAAATGAAAGGGTCTTGAAGAAAGTGGAAGCTATTGCCATTTCCAATATGTCCATTTGTATGTGCGCTATTGTAACTACAAGGTTTTTTGTTCTCATATTGTGAGGAATGCATTTCCGACCCTTTTCTCTATGAATTTCAAGGAGGTTTGAGATGGCCTGGGAATGTGATAGAAACAGTGGGTATTAATGGCTGTGTCATAAAAGTAATAGCAATCTCAATGCTTTCTCCCGATGGTGTCAGAGACCAGATGTACATGGACCGACCATAGATTCAGCTTTTTAGTAGAAAAATAAACAGACAGTTGTATTTGTATTGATTTGACTTTAGTTGAGCTTTCTATAACCTTGTTAGACCAGTTTAAAAGACCACAAACAGTCAACTGCTGAAGCCATTTGAGAATAGCAGCAGTTGTTGACTACAGTGTATTGCTGTGCAGGATTAGAAATATTTTAAAAAAAAATTTTTTTTTGTTAATATACAAAAGTAATACAATTAATTTGATTGAGTCAGTCAGTGCTGGCCACTGCTGAAACACTTGAGGACAAATGAATAAAATATTTGTAATATGACCCCTTCAAAGTTATATTTTGTACAATTTATGTAAATAGCAATATTTGCAGGTGCAAAGATTAATTTGAATCAAAACAGACAGAATGTGCCTCCACTAACGGCCATATGCGGCATGACTTCTACAATAAAGCTGGTGCCAAGTGCAATCCAGCTAAGTGAAATGTAGTAATGGCTGAAGATCAGAGATGTGTACATATACTCTGGGGCTTGAGAGCTGTAGATTATAACAATCAAGGCATCATCTTACTATGGCATCTCAAGCCAGAACACACTGAGGCCTTTGCCAAAAGACCAGATTATGATTAACAGAAGTCATTGCCCAAATAGCTGAATCTTCCCCCTGCAGTACTGTGTAAGTACTGTATAAGTACAATACTGTTTAAGTACTGTAGGTACTTATACAGTATGTTATGTATTTTTTTCTTATTTTTCTTATCTTTATACTCTTATTACACTCTTTTTAAGGTCATTATAATTCAATTGTAAAATGTTACTGTTCTGCTGTTTCAATTCTCTCTGCAGCACCTTGAATTTACCTCTGTGTATGAAACATGCGTTATAAATAAAATTGCCTTGCCTTCCCTAAGTAAAGTAACTTGGCTCTCAATACATAAAACTACATGAAACTACACCAGTGAGTCCTTGACCCAAATGTTTTTCAGCAAATTGGCTAAACTTCACCAACAGTTACTATAGTGCAGTTAGCATAATATTATGAGATGAACATCTCATAGTAGAATTTTTGCTGGTGCAGTGTACCAACACACATAACATTAGCCTGGTTAGCTCTGCATATAATGGAAACAAATAATAAAGCAACTGGGTTTTGCACATCTCTGCATGGCCTGGCTCTGAATAATGGAAATACGATATTAGGTCTAGTTAGTAGTAATTCCTTGATAGCAATAGTCCAGATATCAAATATCAGATAACATTTTTGTGTTTACCTGTCAAGGAGAAAAATGAGCAACTCGACATCAGTTTCAGTTTTAGCTGCTCTCTCAGTTTCAACACCAACACCAGTGTTTGTTCTTCTTTTTGATCCTGCTCTGTCAAAGGCAATTTTGGAGGCATGCTGTGCTTTTCAGGGGTAAGACTGGCTGCTCCTTCAAATTTTACACTATGTACTTGTTATTGGGGTTGGCAGAGCTGGTTAAACCTGGATGGTGGGGGAGGATCTTTCTTATTGCTCGCAAAGAAATTTTATTGAACTGAGCATGGGGAAGAACAACCAGCCAAATGGGGGGGTATATGGCCTGGAAGTTAAAGGGAAATGAAACCCTGAATTTACTTTTCACTAATCATTGTTCAAGGCAGTTACATGATGAAACTCATCCATTCATGTAATCCAACTTGCGTTTAAAAAATGATTGACATGATTGAAATGATGACATATTAGACCACCACCCTATATCCAGACAGGTGAAGACAGGCATTTTTTGATAGTTTCAAAATCATTTAATCCCTCCACCATATCTTTTGAACTACTAGAGCAAACACAGCATGTCCATCCTGCATACAGGATTGATGCCTATGACGTACTATACCTAAGGCACAAAGGAAATGCCTCAACCAAAACAAGAAGACGACTGCCTCACTCATTGTTGCCAAATTGGCAACTCTGTAACCAGATGTCTTTTCAGACCACTTGGCGTTTTCTCAAAAGTGTCAAGAGACAAATCTTGCTACTTTTTATTTTTACAGAGTAATTTTTTTGACTCCCAAAATATTGGTGTCCAGTAAGTACAGCTGATGCATGTACATTTGTGCAACTTCCTTGTCTAATGCAAAGTGGTCTCATGATCACAGCATTTCCCATATACAGTACAGAACCTCATTCCACTTAGAGCAGGGGCCTGCAGCAAATATATTCATGTGGAAATTGATATGTGACGTCATCTGGCAACTTCTAGCGACTTTTTGAGTGGCCAGTAGCTACTTTCCTTGGAATAGAGGTGGCCTCTCACTTTGTATGAACAGCATGGAGCTACACAAAATGGCAGATGGTAGAACCATTCAAAGAACATCATTTCCAACAGCTGTACCCTCTTCAATAAAATGCAAAAAGAAGTCTTTGATGGAGGAGGCAAAAAGAGCAAAAAAGGAGAGAGACAGAGGCGGGGGAAGACCAGAGTGAACCTCGGCCAGGCATTCAGTAGTTGAAGAGAGCTCCAGGAACTGAAGGCAACCGGCAAGCGGCATCACTGGGGCCGAGTGCTGAACACTCTCTGCGTTTTTTGCCCCCACTGTCGACTGTACGGTGGCACTGCCCCCGAGGCTAATTTTTATAGTTAGGCTGAAGGTTATGCAGCTGTCATACAGGCGACTTTCGGGGCAAGAAATGCAGACGAGCAGTGTTGAAGGCAATGAAGTGCCTTTAAAGTGTAATTCTTAAAAATGGCCACCAGATGGTCAATGGACTGGCTGCAAAAATTGTCTGAATACATGAGTCAATGAGAGAGAGAGAAAGAGAAAAAATACTTGTCTCTTGATGGCTTCAATAGCTAATTTCAGGTCTTCTTAAATTTTCCCTAATGTTATTTTTTTTAAATTTTGGTTTCATGTAGAAAAGCAAATGGCAAAAAGAGGCGAAGGTTTTTAAGGCTTAATGTTTACCTTTTGAATAACATGCTATGGCTGCAACACTCAGACCTGGTGGTTGTGGCCTGGTCACTAATAGTCAATTTGATAACTAAAGCCTATTTTGTACTTGAATGAAAATAGTGTTTCTGTACACAAATGCATAAACTGATGCTATTTGACATGTATTTGCACATATCTAATTAGTGTGCTTATTATAAGACTATAACAATGATTAACTTTATATATTTTTGGTGGTATAAACTTTATCTTGAATTAATGCAGGGCACTGACATGAGAAACAATAGGCAAATTTTAGCAAGTGTTTGCTGTGGCACTTCTTTGCTAACATGATCCTGCTGCATCATCATTGTAGCTGTCATGTAAAACACTGAGACTCAGGTGGTTGCAAAAATCACCAAGTCATATTCTTCAGGTAACAACTTTAAATAACCAACAAAATAAATCAGCTGCCTGTTAATTTCACCCATGTAAAACATGTAGAAAACATGTAAAAGTATGAACAGATTAGATAGATATGTACAGTACACATGTGATGTGCTTTAATAGTTTGTAAACAAACAAAAAACAATGCACAGGAACAGTCCTATATTTTGTTGTTTCAAAACCTTTAAATTAGTCTCCCATTGTTTGTGCAATTACATAGACACCTTTTTCATTCATACCACATGAAGCTGTATTGGGAAAAACCCTCAGACTATCAAAGACATATACAGTACATCAAAAGGACAACATAGCTTTTATGGCAGCAAATTAACTTCGCGACCTTTTAAAAAACAATAAGTGGCTATATCATTATACTGCATGAGTAGGAAATATTGCACATAGAGAAAAAGGCTCTTGGGATGACATCATCGTTAAGTGAAAAGCAGGACCAGAAGTTTGTGAATGTTGAAGATTAGTTGAGCATAAAGGATGGTTACAGAGACCTGCCTTAACCTGTCTACTGATGATGGTTGCCACATTTGTCATGACCCCTTCCCCAACCCCCATATAAAAGCAGAGGCTATCAAATGTACTTCATTACCTGCAAGCACTACCACAAAAAAAAAGAAAAAAATCCTTGCACTCTTATTCGATTTTCAATCATATGTACAAATAGCATAATTTTGTGAGAAAAAACAAAAACTATTTGACATCATTTAATGCAGGCCTGACATAAAAACAAAAATTAAGTAACATCAAGTTTAAATTAAAGAAATAAATTTGGTGAATGAAGATACATTGCCCAACATTTGTCACAACCACACTGTCCATATTCTACACTGTTATAAAATATTTTGAGATAACTAAAGAAAGACGTGCAACATGATATGAGCATATTTAAACAGTCATAGTTTTGTGTGTAATGATATATTGTTTTTCTACCCTTGAAATGAGACTGTTGCAATTGCAAATGACATTGTATCCAAGTCTTTATGTACAACAGCCTACAACTCAAATATCTGATGATAGCAACAGCAATGCTGCTGATGTTTTATCTGTACAGTAAGGTCAGTTAGTAAAACCGTTTATTCCAATCTGATTTTATACTCCCAGACTGTCACAGAGATTTAGTACCCACATTTCTTGCAGTTTTAGGAATGGACAGTGTGTTCCCTTTATAATATCTCAGTGAGTACCTTTTTTATTGATTTATTTTTATTTTTTTATTTTTTTATTTTATTTTTTCATTTGAATCTACTAAAATAATAGACGATTTTCATGTTAGAACCTGTCTATCACACTATTTGACAATACAGCACATGTTGTCATGTTTCATACTATGGCCTTTGGATTCCCCGGGTCATTGAAAACAAAAATACTGCATTAGTAAGTCTATGCTACAGGACTAGTACAAATTTACTTCAGATAATATAATAAAGTCAACAACACTTTCTAATTTTGACTGTGATTTTCCCTTTTCATCTCACAACTTTCAACTGGATTTTAGTGTTGAGAGATTTTGAGGTATATGTACTGTATCACCTTTTTCTGTACATCTTTTACTGCTGGTTCTGCTGGTAAAACATAATCAAAATATTGCACAAAAGCCAAGACACACAACATATGACACCAAAGCATGATTGTTCAATTAAGAGCATATGGGATTTCACACAATAAGGCATTGCTTTAATGAAAACATCTGGACAAACAATTCACAGTTTTATTCCTTGCTCGACTAGTGATTATGACGACGACGTCCTCTTTACTGATTGTTTCAGTTACATCAATACAACTGCAACAGTTTAACCAGCGTAACCACATAACTATGACTATTCCTCAGCTCTGACACCATAAGTATATAACAGTGAGTACCTGATATGTAGAGATGGAAGCAGCTATTCCTGGCCAAACACAAAACAGAGATCATCCTCATGAATGATAAAGCAAGGAAACGTGTGAAAGGAAATTAAACTAATTCAAACAACCATTACTTTACATTTTCACCTGTGGATTTAGTGCCTACAGTCTGAAGCTGCCAATTGACAGTGGTAAGAGGTTGATTCAACCATAGCCATACACAATCATTTTACGGTACAAGCACAGTTAGAAAAGAATAAATAAATAAATAAATAAAGCCCCATACAGATATTATGTCCACATATTTTTGTAGACATTTGTGGAAACAGAATCAATTTGGAAACTTTGACTTATCTAAAATCAAGATCATTACTTTTGAATCCAGTATAGATTCTGTGTGGGGAAAAAAACAAAACAAAAGCCAAAGGGCCAGCTGTTATTATTTTTAATGCTGCTAATATAGCCTATTTACAATCATCTATTTTATGCAACAGAAATAGCCTCTGTTTTCACTAATAAGCTGATATGGTCTGGCCATTTATCAAAGAACAAGGGTAAAATAACAAACAAAACCAAGGGAATTCATTAATTGTGCTTTTTAACCCACGAATCCACTTCATTGTTGAAATGGGACAATTTTAAGAGGCACCACTTTAAGTGCTTACATTAGCCAAGTTCAATGAGAATCTCTAAAGCTATAACAAGGACTGAAAATACAAGTAGTAAATATAATATATTTATATATTTATAAAGTTGATACAATTCCCTTCCAGTCCCATGTCCAGTTTAAAAAATATTTTCTTCACGCTGTCAAACCTCTGACATGAAGCATTCCTTATGTGTCAACGTGCAAAGCCCTTATGTTGCTCTAAGAGAGAA
Organism: Neoniphon sammara; assembly: GCA_900302535.1. Classification (NCBI taxonomy): domain Eukaryota; kingdom Metazoa; phylum Chordata; class Actinopteri; order Holocentriformes; family Holocentridae; genus Neoniphon; species Neoniphon sammara. Next base: position 3,851 of record OMKZ01034229.1, on the reverse strand, counting down.
AAGTACATATGTCTTTGCCAGTGTTGATTCTAGTTACGCTGACCCAAATCTGGATGACACAGGAAGCTTGTGCTAAAAAGCAAGAAGAGTTAAACGTAGGAGGTTACTTTAAAAAGAAGACTTAACACCTCTGCTTAAGAAACTTGCTGATTTTGGAAGTTTTCTGCTGATCTCTCTGTGATCTGTCCCAGCAATCCTTTGGCCAACTGCTGTGGCGTTAAACAGTTACCTCGTTCTTACTGGCAGTGCGATAGTTATGGTGGTGGCCGGGGATGTACTGTAGGTGGTCCACCGTGTGTGTTCGTCGGGAGGCAAACGCCTGCCTCTTGGAGGTGGTCACTTGGTGGTTGACCGTTAGCGTATTGTAGGAGTCGCTAGAGGCACTGGGATGAGAGTGCATCTTGGTCATCTTGTGGCGGTCCATGACAGGCGTGGTGGGCAGCAGCATGTCAGCATGAGACATTGCCCGTGCCATGGCCTTCTCCCGGAACTTGTCACGTCGCATTGCCGGGGATAGCAACAACGGATCCTGGGAGTGAAGGCGGTCCGCTGACAGCAGCTGTTCCTCTGAGAGGTGCCGGCTGCTTCCATACGCGGCGGCTGCCATTTCGCCATATGCAGACAGGCCATAGTCGCCACGGCGCGGCGTCCTGGGAGGAGACAGAACGTGGTCCTGGGACATGGCCCTTTGGACGCGACGGGGACGCTGCCGGTGCTGCTGGGGATCTGCGCTCAGCTTCACCATGTGGGTGGGTCCCCGGCCTCCAAAGTCAGGAAGAAGATGCTTCCTTGCGTAGTAGTCGTCTATGTCCTTATCACCTGAGTAGGTTACCAAAAAGACAAAGTAAGAGCAAGGCCGACTGTGTTTTTTACATCAACAGAGTATTGGATACACTCCAGTTAAAGGAAAATTTCACCCTTTTACACTGTTAGACATCATTAATCTGTGATGTTCAGTTCATTGCAGGAGTTACATACAAATGAAGTGTTGTCATTTACTTTACTATGTACCCACTTTCACTCATCCTGCCTCATTTGGCCTCAACTGATTTCCTAAAGTGCCTTCAACAGTAAAAGGGTGTGCATTTATTGCTTTCCCTCAAAGATAGCTGTAGGAGAATAGTTAATTGGTGAATATTGGTCTAAGAATAGACATGGCTCAACCAAAAACTGGGATACTTGAGTCACCGGGTTAATGACAGAATTATCCATGAATGTTTAAACATAACCACTGAGAGGGAGAGGGGATGAATAATACGAGGAAAGGAAAATTTGATACATTATTCTCTGTTTTGCATATTCTTTACCTTCCGGCTGCTGTTGAAGGGCCAGTGCAGTAACGCCTATAAACACAAATCAGCGGTTTGAGAATGCTATTTTAGCGGTTAAAAATTGTTGCCCTTTTTGGTCCACAGGGGATCGAGTGACTCTCCTCAGCATAGTTGTCCTTCTGCCTGGAGAGGACTATCAGCACTGCGATCCTGAGCAATTCAGCTGCTAATACCACCTGAATGTGTAACTTGTCATTTATTTCTTCTACCAGAGAGCGATGTGTACCAACATGCTCCTGATGGTAAAGTCATTACATCGATATTAGCCACAGGCAGCAATCATCTCTCTGTAAACTTTTAAAAACACTACCTGTTTTTGGCAGAGGTGGCACACAGAGGGATGGCACCCTGGAAACACTCTGATTAACTGTTACAGCTGAGGGGTCGTTACCTCAGTGGTAGTTAATTACTGACAAACACAGAGGTCGAATGGCCATATTAGGACCATACCATGCTTCACTGAGTTGTGGAGAGGGAGGATGGGAATTGTTTCTGTCTGGATGCCTGTGCAATACTATCTCCCTGGGAGAGATGTCATGCCTGGATACAGAAGGTCACCTTATTGTCCCCCCATAAGGGGTTTCATCTCCCCAGCTTGGTGCATTACTAATGAAGGAAACCCAACTTTGGCCTGTGGCAATAGGCTCTAGCTTCCCCCCACCCCAAGGGTTAGTTTAGATGTGACATTATGGTAGAAAATGTCAACCAAACTCAACCAGAGGCTACAAGCATACAGGCAATCGACAAGCCATGCCCCACAGCTCCACTGATAGGTCAGTCTCAAGTATCCTTTTACTGTGGAAGATTTGTGGGGATTATGGACTGAAATTGTAATACCTTGTGTGATGCTATGATAAGACAAACACACTAATATACTAGATTAAACATTTAGATTGAGGGTTCCGGGGCATCTCTAAATGCACCTCCTTTAAGGTTGCCTTTTCAGCCTCTTGATTTAAAGCTTGAATTTTGATGATGCTTTTCGATGACTGTGTTACAGTGTTTATAGTTTAAGTGACTGTGAAATGATTTAAATGGGGCTATGCCTACTGCTTGATCTCTTATTTCTGCAGCACTGATAAAACGTAGCACTTTACAATTAGCATGATTGCAAGAGGCCAAAGGGTCCCAAACGTGGAGTGGAACTACAAACAGAGGAAATTGCTAACAGCAGCTAATTAAACCCCAGCTCCCACTCTCCTAGATTAGATTCTATATAGTGAGGATATTTATGTGTCAGCTATTGATCGCAATAGGCAGCCCAGAGGAGAAAGGGCTGTAATCATATGATGCACAAACACTTGTGAAACTGGTGAAACATCAATTATAAAGTGATCTTTAGAGAGGATTTGGAAGAGGCGTGGTAAAAGTAAAGGGGGAAATGGAGTAATATCGTTTTGCTTTTTCTCGTTGGGAGGATTAAGGAGGCTCGTTTGTTCTGAAGGGTGTTGTAATCCCTTTTAGGGTGATTAAGAAGGAAGAAGACAGAGCCAAATAAGATTCCTCTTTCCTCCTTTGAGGAGCTGAGCAGGTTATTTTAGAGTAGTGTCCTCCATCTCTGCCTCTTAGACATCTCTGAAGGACAGACAGGATGAAAGAGAAAGAGTCACACCACACACCACACACAAGAACATGCATTTAAAATGCCAAATTAACTATACTAATCTCATTTAGTCATCATCTCTCCAGATGGTTTAATTAAAAAAGCAACTAATTATATTACTTTTGGGCTCGTTTCCAAAGACCTCGTCCGCGCTCGAACCTACGACGTGCACATAATTTTTAGGTACTTAAGAGTGGAAGAACTTTCTTCAAGGGAGGGCTTGCTTGTTTGACAAATTCTGTAGGGTGTATGGGTGCTGTCTCAAACTGAAATCCTCTTTGTAGTTCAGCGTGATTCATCTCTGTGATTTTCTGTGTGTGTACAAGGGTTCAGTGAGATAAGAGCAAAGCCCCGAGTTGATAAGGGAGAGAAAAGGCAAACGTATAAAAGAATGTCGAATGCATTGAAAGGAGATTGCGCTGTTGCATGTTTTCTCATCACAACGATACAATGGAAAGGGATCAATAACACGTTGCATGAAGTATTCTTTCAGTGTGAAACCTTTTCAAAAGACTCAAGGACACTGAGAGGCAGTTTCACATGTTTTCAGTAGAGTTCTGAAAGAGGCGGCAACAAGCAGACAAACACTAGAATCTTGCAATAACAATAAACAAACAAACAAACAAACAAACAACTGCTGTGCATTCAATTAATTCCTGCAGGTTACAGTTTCAGCTCAAGAACACAAGCTGATACGTGAGATACAGGGCTCTGCAATCTTTTCATTGGGGAATCATTTTGCACAAGAATGTTCTTGAGGCTAAAGGAAAATTTGCCCTTTCTTTTTATCAAATATTCACTGTCAAGGAATCTGTTTTAAAAAATAAATTTCAATAAAATACACCGACAAGCATGTAGTTTTCTTCTCTTGTACTTCAGTCTGTGTAGTGCTAACATTTACTGACACTGAGATTATA
>OMKZ01034228.1:14454-42756 GCA_900302535.1 Neoniphon sammara | reverse complement strand
CCCCCTTCAGGCTTTTTTCTCTGCATGGCCCACGCCTGAACCCATCGCACTGACGCACATTAACACACACATGCACCTGAGGCTATACACACTTCAGCTTGAGACGCATTATGGTAATGCAACTGACAAGAGATACTGCGGCGGTGTCTCTCAAAGTCCGCCTTTTAGCCATACATATATAGACATTGGTTAATGGTGATAATGGCCCATGTGGTCTTGCACCATTTGGGATAACAAATTGCGCCGCTTCCGCTGCTGTAGGCCCTGCAGAGTATTTTGTCATGGTTTGAATGTTTTAATGGTTTGTACTGGCTGGGAATGATGAGCGGCGTCCATCAGCTGTGATACCTGAAACACCACTGAACCAGTTTTGGCGCGATGATCCACCTTGTGGTCGTGTGTTTACAGGAAAAAAATGCTTATTTGCCTGAGGAGGGGGTTATAGATGTCAAAATTTTAAATTCAAAATGCGATTTCTCAAACGCCGCTTGTCCGATTTTGCCAAAAGCATTTTGGGATGATTTTTTTTTTTTAAATTAAAATATACTGACTGACTACACATCTGTCAAACGCAGCATTTTCCCAATATCTCTGAATAATGACCGTCATTATGAATAACTGTTGCTATGGACGGTCACTTCTAGCAGGTCTGACATATCACTCTGCATAGAAAGTCCGGTCCTTTTACTACCATTAATCATACTAGCAAACACCGACACCTACTGGAGCCAAAAAGTCACTACAACATGGACATCACGTTTATTAGGGGAACATGAAATGTTTGCTAAAACGTTACAAAGAAATCATCCAGGTCTAATGTTAGATGTTATGGATCCAAGCAGAATTTTGACTATTTGTTTTAGCAGAGACTTGAAGGCTAATAAGATATTTTCAGAATTAAAATTTTGCATCAAATTATTTCTTTCTTTCATAAGTAGCCATGTTAAAAAATATATATAAATCTATAGCTGGCCAGAAAGGTGCATTAGGACCTAGATGCAAAGCAGAGGGGTCTTGTATTTAAACTCAAATGTCAACATTGATTGGCCTGTTGGGGGCGCTATAATTACAGGTCAAAATATGTAACATTGAAAAATCTACTACTACCCCACAACCCATCCAAGTTTGATGAAACTTGATGCAAGCAGTAATTAGTAGTAAGTAATTTTATATACTATTAAAATTACTATTTTATGAACTATTTTCATAAAACTAGTTCACATATAAAAAAATTGAAATATAATTGCTTTGTTTTAAATAATGTACATCTCACAGTCAAAGATTCAAAGTGCCATGTTGGTGTGAGCAGCCCAGACCATAGAAGAAGAGGACCTTCAAGTTGGCAATGACGACGACGTATTTGTTGTTACAGAGCAGGGAAGCATAAAAGTTTCAATTGTTATGAGTAACTTACCTCTGACGCTGAAATCTCTTGACGTCCAAAGATGATAATTTCATCGTCAACTGAACCGATTGGCCCCACAGAAGTGTTTGCAGTATTTAGACTCAGTTGCGCACACAGCGATGTGGGCACAACACAAAGAACAAACTTTTCTGGCAATCGCCTAGTGCTCCTTTAAAATCTAGTAAATAGGCTCAGTGATTCATTTGTAGTAGGTTGACAACTGGAACTCGCTCTTATAAAAACACACACCCACACACACTCACACAAATACACACTTGCATCACAGACACGTTTATGTGTCATCTGGCTCTCCTGAGATGAATGCTGGACTTGTGCCAATGTCTGGCTCCGAGACTTTCCTTGACTATATGACTGTTCTGCCAAAGGACCTCATCAGTTTAATCGATAACGACAGGTCAGCGGTGACTTCTGTGTGATTCACCGTCTGTCAGGTTCTTCGAGCATCTTCACGAACGTACATCAGCGTTTCCCCCCCACACCGAATCCCTCCAGTTTTTCCTGGAATAGTTACTTATGAACAATGAGACAGCTCACCCGAGGGGGGGGGGCTCCTTACGGGAAAAGAGGATCAGTATCAGGTCGGCGGCCCTGGGGGCTCGGCCTATCCGAGCAGGGGCATTCGGATAGGCCGCCTGCTGGAGGAGCGGTCTACAGGGAGAAGTTAGGGGAGTCACGAAGCAGAGGATGATTCATGGTTTTTAATACCGCAGACGTGACCCAGTGGATGGCACAGACAGTCCTTCACCAACAGTCGTCTGTTACAGGAACAATTGAAGGATTTCATGTTAAAACGCCAGATATCTCCTTTGGGGGTTAAAAAAAGTGCTACCTAATATTCATTGCACACACTGGCGATTACACTATCCAAGGCAGTGGTTGCCAAATTGGGGTCCAGGGAGCTCCAGCATATGAGGAATAGTTTAATTTTACTGTTATTTCACTCACTAGAAATCAATAATAAAATTTACAGGGATGACCTTTTATTAAAGGTTCCACTGTGTCAGCTGTTAAATTCCTATCTACAGTTATTAAATCCTTTTCTAAACCATAACTAACTACAAACATCTTCTCAGATGAGGTTCCTTCAGGCAAAGTCTTTTTATTAAATAGTATTTTGTGGTCTAATATGTCCATAACATGAAAAGGTTTGAGAATCGTGCTGTAGATGTTACCGATATGTAAATAAAATAACAAAATATTCAGTAAGGAGTGCTACCTTCATGCGAACAGGCATGTTCTCATTTTGGGAAGAAACTAATGGCTTGATTTTATGTTAGATTTGACGCTACAGCGCGGGCGTTTGGATGATTCAGAGTACATTTATATACATTCATACATGCACATGTATCGTCGCTGTCTGGTATCTAAAATATGTCAGCGTTTCAGGAACAGAAACACAGCCTTGTTTTTAGATTGGTGATGATGCATTTGATGCATCCAATAAGGTTTTGAAAGGGTTTCATAAGCCCAAGAGGTTGGAGAATGTCTTCAACCCATAGAGAAAATCCTTAATTGTATATCCATTTAGAGAAATAATTGCTACCGTCTCCCTGAATTTCAATAGTATTCATCAGCATTTTTCGTCGGTTAAAACTCTTGTTCCTCCAAAAATGTCAGTTTTTCTGGAACCAAGAAAAACAGCCTTGTTTTTACCTCGGCCACCTTGCATGCTTGAGGTTTTCCAGTGGGGTTTTGGAAGGGTTTCGTAAAACCGTGGGTGGTTTCCTCAACTCATACCGAACCATGTAATCCTCCAAGTGAAGTCTAAACATGAAAATCACCAAAATTGCAAGGTTGTGGCGTTTTCGCGACCGCAGCAACATGGTGGATGTCACATTTTGAACTGGAAGTCTTAATATGCACACATGCTTGCACACAAAAAAAAACGCTTGTTACAGTCATACACACTCACATACACACACATATTGATATTGCCTCCCTCTCCTTTTCTCACCCAAAGGTGTGTGATGTAGCTTACAGCAGGTGGTTCAGACAGCGCTGTGGCACTGTGACTAATAGTTCCTGTTAAACAGTACGAACATCCTGTGCATCTCCTCAACTGATGCCGCTACCCCTCCTACACACTCCCCTCCACCCATCCATCCATATCCATCCGACATGTTTGCCATCCTTACTTTAAATATTTAAAGGAATACTCCAACATTTTGGGCAATATTCCCTTTTTCCAACTTACCAAGACTGAGACAAAATGTTGGATACCGTTTTCACCTCTGTACGTCCACGGCTTCGGTTCTGATGGTTAGCATTTCGTGTTAGCTTAGCATAAAGATTTGTCTCAGCCTAGATAAGTCGTTGAAAGGGAATATTGCCCAAAACATTGGCGTATTCCTTTGAAGAGTAACTAAACCCAAATCTCTGTGTTGAATTATAGGTTGTGGTGTTGTAGCTAACTGTCTGAGCTAACAGGTAGCTAACGTCAACAAGGCTAGGTTTGTGGCTAGAGGCCACAAACCTAGCTTAAAAACTAACCAAAAATGTTAAACTATCCACAACAACATGCAACAACAATAATATATTCCAATGCTTATTGTTTCTATTAGACTGATGCTTTATCTTGGAACTATTTTGCCCCAGTGTGTTAGTCCAAACTGGAGCCTGCTTACATATCACTCCGCCTATCAGTGCTGCTAGCAGAAGTCGTTCCAAGGGGGACATTTTTTGTAGTAACACACTGGCATTAATCAATGAAGAAAATATATTTAAGTATAATAGGAGCAATAAGTTTTGGAAGAGATATGTTGTTGCATTTTGTTGAGGATGGTTTTTCAGCTAGGTTTGTAGCCGCAGTGTTAGCCATTAGCTGACCTTGTTGACTGTTATTCATTAGTTCACTTAGACAAATCTGACCACAAGGACTGATATCGCTGGTGACAGTTAAGTCATACCAGCTTAATAAATGTAAACTGTCCCTTTAAGATCCAAAACCTCACTGTCTCCTCTCGAAAACAAACCCATGACTCTTCTTCTTCTGTGTCTGTGCATGAATAAGCATGAGATTTCACACCAGCTAGAACACAACAATAAAAATGTGTGCATACGTATTTGGTGTTATATAAGTTGTTGTTTTTTGTTTGTTTGTTTGTTTTGTTTTGGGTTTTTTTTCATCTGCAGCTGCTTGGATTTCTGATTAAAAAAAAAAAAAAAAAAAAGATCGACCTAGATGTGTTATGAAAGGAGTCAATTATCAGCACAGTGGAGTATCGCCCTGTGACTCAGCAAAAACAGGGCTGTGGGGAGGAAAAAAACATATATCTTATGTAAACTTGGCCTCAACATCATCACGTAACGTCATTTCTCTCTCTCCCTCTCTCTCTCCTGGCAGGCAGCGTGTACGTACGAAGCGGCAGGAAGGATGACATCACCGTCGCCCGTGGGAGCCAGGGCCTGCCATTCATGACAGCGGTGTGTGGGAGCCTCTGTCTCTGCGTGTCACTTCCTGGGAGAGAATAGAACAGGAAGCCAGAGTGAGAGCTGACAACAAACACTCGCCTCACCTCCACAAGGAAGCCTTTCACCCAGAGAGCGAGAGAGAGAGAGAGAGAGAGAGAGGGAGAGAGAGAGATGTGTGTGTCCTTTGCTCATTCGTCCATTCATGCTGCAGAGTGCTGGTCTGCACTGCCTGTTGTTATTTTGGGGTTTGCAGCCCGATTGGCGTCAAGATGTTGCTCCTGTTCATTCGCATTTAGGTCTAATTGCATCTTGAAAATCTTACCACAAAAAAAAAAAAAAATAAGGTCGGAAATCTAGATCACATGTCGTGCAAAAAGTGATTGGTCAAAAAACAGGTTCTAATGCACTGATGTCCTCCTTGAGAACAAGCAAAACCATGTATATCTCATATTCAGCGTTCACATTTTTGACAAGGTCAAAAATCTGCCAGTGGGATGAGATAATCCCACTTGTTTCCAATGCTAATCAACTAGTTTCCAGAATTTTCTTGAATCAAGTGTCATTTTCTTGATCATAGTGGGCTGATCTGCCTTATTCTGCCTTGTTTCAACATTTTTATACTAAAAATTCCAGAAATAGGAGAAAATGCACTGGAAACAAGTGGGATTATCTCATCCCAGTGGCATTTTTTCACTATCTTGAAGAATAACAATTTTAACAATGAAGATGAAACTAAAACTGGAGATGTCTTTCAGTGCAGACACTGAACAGTTCATTTTGTTGTTGAAATCCAACATAGACCAAATATGCAAACAAGGCCGTACCATAACAAACGTGTTTGTTGGATTTGTTTTGTTTTTTTGCTGGCTGATGGGAACAACACGTGTGCTGTGGCATGAATGGTGGACTCACACAAGGACTTTTCCATTTTTGCTGCTTTCGTAAACAGTGAAATCAAACTTTTGTGTGTGTGTGTAATCCTCATATAAACATGTTCCACGTTTACTCAAGGAGGAAACCACAGCATCAGACTCCAGTTTTGACCGTACAGTACATGGTCAGGATTTCCTCCAAGGATTTGCATGAGTCTCTCAAGATGCACAAATGCAAATCAATTGCAGCAACATCATGACAGGTTTGCCTTGGCTTTGCTCTTCTTTCTGTTGCATTAGGGTTATTGGGTTGGTCTAGTGCAGTGCAAAAAAAAAAAAATCATCTTAACAAGTTATGTAGTCTCATATTTAATGTTAAAATCTTGTTTTTCTTCAAAGAAGTGAAAAAATCTGCCAGTGGGATGAGATAATCCCACTTGTTTCCAATGCAGTTTCACTTGTTTCAGGGATTTATATTATTAATTTCAACATATAAATCTGTTGAAACAAGGCAGAATAAGACTGATCAAGATCAAGAAAATGACACTTGATTCAAGAAATTCTGGAAACAAGCTGATCGGCAAGTGGGATTTGCCATATTGGTTTACTTTGACTGAAGAAAAACAAGATTCTAACACTGAAAATGAGACTAAAGATGGAGGGGTTTTTTTTGTTGTTTTTTTTGGCAGTGTTGTGAGAGAAAGTGTCCTGCAGGTTCAGTCCGCCCTGCTGGAGGAAGTGCAAGGGAAGAGAGAATTTCCCCGGTGAGGATCAGCAAAGTGTCACATTATCATAATTATTTAACTGGGCGGCTGCAGGAGCTTCTGCATGTTGTGTCGCCCTCTAGTGTCCACAAGCAGAACTACAGGAGTCACACACACTACGTTTAAATCAGAGATGGCAGCATGGCAAAATATGTCATGAATTATAGGCATCTCAGTGTGAGGTTATTTCCCTTAATTAGTGTAGACACACACACACACACACACACACAAACACTTCAGAGTGTGGTGTCATCAAAACACAACTAGGAAACGCCAATTTTCTCCCCCTCACACACACTCTGTTACCTGGACATGTCAAATAAAACACCCAGCGCCGTTTTAATACCTCAGCCATTCTGGGTCATCTGACACCGAGCTTTCAAACACCTGCGAGGGCCGTCGGGACAATGCGGCATTTAGCCTCGTTGTCATGACAACCCCGCGGTTACATAAGCGTCGGTTCCCACAAACGGCGGCGCACAGAGGTCTTTGTGCTCTGACACTAGACACCTCACACGCTGTCCTGCTGTAAGCCACATTCCTCCGGCCGGAGCTGACATGTCAGGTGGGAACCTGACGAGTGTCCACTGCCACAACAAATCCCCTTTAACAAGCCATTTAATCTACTATTGAGCCCTGAAATATTGTGTTTCTGAAAATGAGCGGGGAAAGTCTGCCAGCCAGGTGGCATAATTTGCTTTTCCAGTGCAAACCGGCTTGACTTTATCTCGATTCCAGTGGAGCGATCTGCCTTAATTCACAATGCTGTAGCTTGAAAATTCATGAAAGAAAAACTAAACCCCAAACCAAAATCTCTGCGAAGCCTGAGCAGGTGATGTCATCACCCATCAAGTACAACAGGTGGTTTAGTTACTCTTAAAATGAATGAAACTGCACAGGAAATAGGTGAAATTTTCCCTTGTTTCACCCTTTTATTCCCTCGTTTCAAGAAAAATAAGGTTTTAAGACAATTCATGATTAAATGGTTTGTTAAAGTATATATCTGCAACATTTTTCTATAAATAAATGTGCATTTTGGCGCGGAGTGATTCAACCCATTTCCAGTTCATAAAGTTTTTCCAGTGTCATAAAAACTTGGTGTCTGGTGGCTCTTTCCTGCTGCACAGGAAGTGATGCGTTTTATGTTGCCGGTTTATTTGGAATAAACAGAAGAAGAAGAACCGCGTCGTTAGCATGAGCAGTGATAGCCGCCATGGCTGAACAGATAAGAGAAACTCAAACTTCATCAGCAAAAAAAAAAGTCCAAGTCCCGCCCACACTGTTTGACTGACAGGTGCAGGACCAGTACAGAAACCCCCACAGGAGTGACAAATCATTGCCACTTTATGACTGTTTTTCTGCAGTGTGTATGGGTGTGTGAGTGGAAAAACGAGCTTCCACATACACAGTGTTGTAAAGGGCTGTGATGACATTATAGATACAGATAAGTGGAAATGAGACCATTGAAGCAAGGAGGGGTGTGTCCCGTCACATGCACAGCGGTGTGTGTCATGTGTCCAAACACACCTGCAGGACAGGTACAGTCCAGTACGTTCAATACAACAAAACGACTGTTGGCAGGCGGGGATGTCAGAGGAGCTATTGTTGGAGTGTTTGAATGGGGAGTTTGAACCCCTGTACACACACACACACACACTCACACACACATATATACACACTGAGTCATAAGGGGCTGTCCGCAGTGTCGTCATGTGATGTTTCTGCCTTTTTTTTCCACAGGATTTGTGACAGTGAGGTTGTTAAAGCTGTGAGTGTCCAAACTTTGGTTTAGCGTGAAGTAAGTACCATTACAACTGTCATTATATTTGTTTTCTGGTCATTTTTTAAGTCTAAATATCTCCATCTTGTTGTTTAGTGTCAAAATTAAAATCTTGTTTCTCTTCAAACAAATAATAATCTGCCAGTGGGATGAGATAATCCTGCTTGTTTTCACTGCAGTTTCACTTGTTGCAGGATTTTTTTTCTATGCATATGTTGGGATAAGGCAGATCAGCCCACTAGTATCAAGAAAATGACACTTGATTCAAGAAAATTTGATCAACATTGGAAACAAGTGGGATTATCTCATCCCACTGGCAGATTTTTGACCTTGTTTGGAGAAAAACAAGATTAAAGCAGACGGAATGGCTTGTTAAGATGGAGCCTTTCGAGCAGGTGCAGCGTTCAAAGCAGACGCCGGCACACATTTCCCTAACAGAGGCATTCTCCGTCGTGCTCGTAATGCTGCTTCTGCTCGGCTGGAGGTGTTGAGTGAATTTCACGTGCCAGCCGTCCGTGTCGCCGTGCTGCCATGGCAACCGCACGCACGTTAAAAGACTAGACTTCGTCCTCATGGAGAGCGCTGCCATGTTGTTGTTTTTTTTTTTTTTCCCTCAGACTGTGTGACATGTGAATGTAGAGAGGATGACGGGTGTGACTATGTTAACTGTTTTTTGTTTTGCGCGTCTTTTAATGGCTTTTGGTGGTGTCATATTACTTTATAAATTGTGTTTTCTGCAAACTACTAGCCTTTTCATCTTGATTCCTCCCTGTTATATCTATTTCAATTTATTTTTTAAATTTTTTTCATTCTTAATATTTTTATTTAGTATTATTATTATTATTATTATTTTATTTTATTATTTTTTTATTTATTTTGTTTGCTTTCCCCCCCAATTTCCTTTCAAGAAGCAAAATTCAACATCATCTTTTATATTGCTTTAAACGACTCTCAAATGTCAGTTCACCTCACCGCTGCAGCTGTGGTCCGACACCGATGGTCTTCCCCCAGAAGCTGGTTTCACGTGGTGGTTTAGATTTGTGTTCCCGTTGTCTAGCACCATTTGAAATCAGTGTTCTTGGGGACAGGAGGACAGCTCTGGCAGTGAGTGAGCAGCGCAAATGTCTCCCTCTTCCTCCTCCTCCTCCTCCTCCTCCTCCTCCTCTACTTTCCCATTTAAAAGATGACTGATTTCTTCTGGTGCTTAGAGCCCCCTGCAGCCTTCTAGCACCATTTGAAATCGGTTATAAAACTCGGGATTAAAGCGTCGGGAGTCTTCGATGACGACCAGTGGGGAAAACGGCGGCCGCCGGCTGCTGCTCGTGTCTTGAATCAAGCCAAATGGGATCATATCAGGCTTTACAGGGTACTCACTGATGGCTGTTTCTGGATACTGTTCATAAATCAGATCTGTATTATACCCTGTTCCCAACTCTTTAAATTGCATTTATATTTTGTTTGTGTATTTATTCATAAATGCCGTCTTACCATTTCAGGACTGGGATTCAAAGCCCTAATCCCAACTGAGCTACACAAGCCTGCATGATGAAGAGGAAATAAGTAAGATTTATATATTGTCCCCAAAACCCAAAATGACCATGAGCTGCAGGAGGTTGATAGGGTTGTCGATTATTACCAATAGCTCAAAGAATACTTCCCCAGGTGCTGAGGTTTCTGGCTTTCCAAATTCACTTTCCAGCCCGTTTTCTGTTTTGAAAGAGGGACCGCAAGAGATTTCAGCTGCAAAGGCTAAAGAGCCAAATGACAAAGCCGTATTATTATTACAGTATTTATCATGGTTATGTATTACTTCTCACCGGACGTTCCTGTCAGGACTGGGTGATGTATCACTTTACTCATATTGTGATTTGAGACTAGATATCAGCTAGGATTTTGGATTTCATGATATAACACAAGTGTTGTCCGTTCCTGGTTTTAAAGGCTGCATTATAGTAAAGGGATGCAATTTTCCGAAGTTATTATACTGTTTTACCTGTTCTATTATTCGCCTCTACCTGCTTGGTCATCATATCCTCATTATACTAATGATTGCTCATCAAAAATTTCGTGTGCAAATAATCTCTGAAAGCATATTTGATTTTGTGTATATTGCCAAGCCCTGGTTCACATTGGATCTCCTCTCTAATTAACAATCTGACTCATCCATAGTGTGAAATTGAGAATTTATTATTTGTATCACCACAGACTGTGGCGTACAATTGATCAGTGTTGTTGCAATTCTTACTGGTCACCAGTAGAGGCTGATAAAAGATGTGGATTGCCCCTTTAAGTTAATCGAACGGTATTAAAGTGAATGAACCGAACCTTTCTAGCTGTATAATGTGCCAACAATAAGCCAATGGTACTGCAGTTTTTTATGTGTTTATGTATTTTATGTATTTTCTTCCCTGTGGCAAAATTAAATTTCCATCGCTGTACACACAACACAAAACAAGGTCATGGAAACACAGGAAAGATCCTGTCCAGCAGACACACAGCAGGACCTGAAATTGTGAAGCTGATATCATCAGAAGAAAAAGAAAAAAAAAGAGGAAGAATGAATGGGCTGTGCAAGAATTTAAAGCCCTGAATTTTTCTTTCTCCATTAGTGGCTGAGTAAGCTCCGAAGTGAGAAACACAATGTTCTGGAAAACAGTTGCGGTGACAGATCTTTGGCTGCTTATCTTATCTTCGCTGCTCTGTGTCCTCGTTGCCTCGCGTTACCAAGTCACACCCTGGGAGTTTAATGCGGCCCGAGCTCCAACAACAACAAGCTGGAGATGAATTTCAAAGGCTAACGAGGAGGGGGGACGGAGAGGGGTTCACATGTGGAATGAACCTGATCGGGGAGATTGGAGGGTTTGCAGGAGGTGAATGGAAAAGCGCCGGACGTGCTTCACCACATTCCAACTCCCGAGGGAGGAGATGACAGGCCAGAGGAGGGCTCAAGTTATCTGTTGATGTGTCATTGTCTCCTGTGTTTGTCCATCCATTCCTATGGCAATAACACCTAAAAGGGCGTTCTTCACTGTGACTATGGGTACAGTGATACAACACAACAGCAGCACTGATAACCACCATAATAATCACAGGAAAGAAGATCCTCAGAAGAGTGTTATGGATGTTATACAACAGTGACCAAGGCACGCATACTGAATGAAACGTTCTCTACAAAATGATATACATGCATAAGAATAAATCACAAAAGATCACTAGGTAGTTTCAGTTCATATAGCAATTAGTTTTAGAAACAGTTTGCATTCAACCAATCAGTTGAAACTACAGATTATACAATATCAGAATCTTTATTGGCCTGGTATCTCTGCATAAACAAGGAACTTTTCTTGGCTACTGTCAGTACACACCTACAATCTAATGTAATAAATATAAAAACATAAATAAAGGAACTATTAGCAAGAAATGACAAATGTACAGTGTCACCAAGTGTGCAATATCAAGCAGATATTGCAGTGTCATATGCATGTAATATGCAATTTTAATGTACAGTTTAAGTACAATATGTAATATTGACAAATATGCAATTTAAGTGAAATGTCACTGTGCAGCAGGCCAGTTTTTATTTATTAAATACAATGTCATCTCAGAACAATAAACTTTTATTATTGGTAGTAGTAGTAATTTTATTTATTTATTTGTTTATTTAGCACAATTTTTTATTGTCTCCCTACAATTAAGTAACTTGCGATCTGAAGTGACTCTGCATTTCTTTGACACTTTTTTTTTTATTTTCATTTTCATATTACCAAAAGGGCAGGGCAATATAAGTACATGCAGTCTGTCACCATTTACAAGGCAAACCGAGGAAAAAGAGAAATAGATAGATAGATAGATAGATAGATAGATAGATAGATAGATAGACACACACTGGTGCAGAAAAGACATCCCTAATTATCACTCCACTCTATAAGGAGCTTTATTATTTTATTTTCTTAACAGCTCGGTGTTACACAGATCCTGTACAATATTTGTCATCTCTTGATTCATCTCTACATGGTCTTTGTCAAATGCAAACACGTTTGATCTGTGTCTCCTCATGAATGTGTAAATACGTCATTTTACCCTTGAGGGTGAGTTTATATTCAGACGATGCGGTTTAACAGCTGGAGTCCTTTAAGGCGCTGACTCACAAACGTTCAGATAATTTACTTGTGCAATCTGACTCGATGACACAAGAGAACTAATAACTGTACAAGTTTTATACATTCTCTCCCTGTGCCATCAGTCAGTGCTGAATGAGCCCTGCTGCTTCAAACCAAAACAAATGTGGACTGTCTTTTCTCAGTTCTCTGAGTAATAATTTTTTGAGAATTAATAATAATTCTCACAGTTGTAAATTGTATTTGAAAAGTTTTTGTTCCAAGTTGAGATATTCATCATTTGAAAAACAAATTGGGAGCTATTCTCATCAAATTATTGATAGATCAAATAAAAAAATGTATTATGGTTCTTTGAAATAGTCAACACAACAAATGTTCCAGATTTGTTTTTGAAGTGACAATCATTTGGAGTTGAAAAGTGTACTTCATGCAGATGATAATGCACTGCATCAGTTATCTTAAAGTGCTAAATTAACTCTATTGGTGAGTTAGATTAACACCATTGATTAAGATGTGTATTCTTCTCAAGTCCTTGGTTGGTTGTCAGAATTACTTTCCCATGCACAGGGTTTAGTTAATTAAAGCTCCAGGTGTTGAGTAATAAACTTCCAGTGATGATTTCATTTTGAAAGTGGGTTTATTAGTTTTGGTTTATGTTACCGGGCTTCAGTGAATACGTCTGCCGAAGACTCAAGCCATTTCTGACAGCATTCATGACAACTGTGAGGGATTAAAAAAGTGACCTGATCATCCTTTTCAAATTTACCTGCCATTTTTAAATTATGGTATAAAGAGAGGCATGTCTGGTTTAGTATCTGTAATCCACGTAGGGTGAGAGTGTTGCTTAATACACAAGTCATTACATTGTATTAACAAATAATAACACAACAAACATGCATCTCTTGGCATCTACATTGCATTTCCCAGTGTGTGCCGCCCATGGGGACTATTGGGCCAGATTTTACACAAAATCTGCTGGATTGCTTTATGGCACTGAACAGGAAGAGGGCGCTGTTGTCCTGGCACAAGCTATCAGCTTGATGGCAGATGGTGGAATGACTGAGTACATATTGGCTGTTATTGAGGGTGTTACCAGCTTTAATCCCTCTCCTTGCTCCTCAAAACAAACGCACGCTGAGTGATGCCAGATTGAGGGGAAAGCAGCAACGTCCTCTCTGTGACAGGAAGCAACAGGGTGAACGGGAAATGTGGCTTTAATTTAGAGTTTGAGAAACAGTAGCACTAACAACCAGTGGCACTGGATAGAGGCAGTCATGGTCTCATCTGTTTGTGGTAATTATACCAAGGTATTGCAGTTAATTTGAAAATCATACTAATGTTTAAATATGATGCACACCACATCTTTAATTTCTGGTTAACTGGACAATAAAATGGCATTCTTCGTGGCTGATAATCCTCCACCAGACCTGTGCAGCCAGAAGGGAGGTCTTTCCAAAGTTTTTTTAATATCCTTAGCCATAAAACATTGATCCATTGTGGAATCATTACACCAGTTCATCTTAGTAAATGACCACAGGGGGTTTCCACATCCTCACAGTCAACTCCCCAACAAAGGTACCTGAACTTTCATTTCATTATTCATTCAAAAATATTCCCCCTTAAAGCATCTTGCAGCCAGCGAACTGCCAAAACAAAAGGCAAATCATCCAGAAAACATCCTCCCAAATGCTCATGTCAGCGTTTGGAAAGAAGACAAATCAGGCTGTGTGCAAGAAATGGTGCTGCAGCTAAACAGGTGGACAGTGGCAACAGCAGTGCCAGGATTTCGGCGTTTGGTTCCTTTTGGGGGGCTTGTAGTGCTGTAAGGTGTTTCAGAAAACAGATACCACCAATTGTTATGCATAAAAAATATCAGTCTTTTCAACAAAGTAAGCAGTGTTTCTCCTTCTCAGTAATAAGCACATAAAGGTTTCCAAAGTATCCAAATCTGTCCTGCTGAATTCCAAGGAAATTTATATAAAATGATGCACAAGACATGTAGATATTTTCTATTTGATGTAATGCTGCAGCCATAAAACAATGGCATCTTGGCTTTGAATATTTCACTCAATATAAGTGTGATGTAACTTCAGTGAAGCTGCAACCAGCAGATACACTATATGGATGTGACATGGTCCTACAGTATGGAAAAAAAAGTTTGTTTTTTCAAACTTTGCAGCTACTTATGAGGAAATTTAAAGAAAAAAGTTCAAGGGTTAAAGCAACTTGCTGCCCTATACCCTTACTCTTTTTCCAGTTATAAAGAACAGGAATCAGGACTGTTATCCAGTGTTCAGCTCTCTGAATAGACCAGAGATGTTAGAGAGAGTGAATAAAATGAACTTTATCCATAGTGGATGATGGCAATGCTGATGCTGATGAAGAGGAGGAGGAGAGAGAAGAAGACGGCCTCACTCTTCATCTACTGAGTGTGAATACGGCCTAGATATGAAGGCTGAAACACAGAGTAATGTCTTCAGTGATTCCCTGGTATTGTCTGCCTTGATGGAAACAGTTATCACAGTGAGCTCAAGGTCAAGGCCAACTCCTGTATGGACAAAGCTGGCAGCGCTGTCTCGCTCTCAGATGCCTCAACCTCTCAAAATGTGTGTACAGTATACTGATGCAACACTAAATATAATCTTTGCATTAATAAATACTCTGATGCAATGTGATGTGTGATCAGACTGTGCCAATAGTAGAAAACTGGATGTATTCGGCATGTAGGTGCCAGGTGTGAACATATTGAGATTATATAACAGTTAAATAAAACTGCTGCAATTAAACTAGCACATGCCTTGGGAGTGGAATAAGTCACAAAGACTACTGTTGTGTGGACTTTTTGGACGAAAGCTTGAAACCTGTAGTCTATTTATGGAATTTCTAAATAAATTCCAGTTGCCATTTGAAATGTACTGTCTAATGTTGTTTGATCTGTTGCGTCAAAGCACTTTGTAATTTTGTTTGAAGAGATGTGCTTAACAATTGTCATTGTTGTTATTGGTAATAATCGTAGCAGTGGTATTATGATGAGGATGAGGATGATGATGATGATTATGATACATTTTATTTAAAATTAGTAGTAGTAGTAATTTTATTTTAAATTACCTAAATTATTCTTTATGTAGCTGTTGTTATATTATTATTATTAGTAGTAGTAGTAGTAGTATTGTTATTACTATCATTATTATTATAATTATTAAAGCTAGTAGTAGTAGTAGTAGTAGTAGTAGTAGTAGTAGTAGTAGTAGTAGTGATATTGATGGTAACAGCCTTTTGCTGAGTCACAGTCCCCGCCCTAAGAACGTTCATACAACTCTGGCCCCGCCCCTTAAGCGTAATATCCTAACAACGAATGCCTCAATTCTATTCTCATTGGTCCATTGCTGGATATCCGCCATATTCAAAAATAGTCACTCACGCACATCCACCATTGTAGTAAGTTTTGTTATTGTTTTGTTTAGCATCTCAGTCAGCATATTAGTTACCACAATTCAAATGGAGGAAACCGGCGAAGTTCAAGCTCCCGTTCTGACTTCAGAGTCTGGAAGTGAGAGACTGAAAAGAGAAACGAGCTCCAGGAACTTGAAGAGGAAGTTGTCAGCTAATGAAGAGTCTCCCCTCGAGAACAGAAACAGTACTGTCAGACGGTGAGACCAACGTTTAAACCCTGTCCCAAAATTACTAACGTTACTTAAGCAGCACAACAAATCACTGATTTGGGTATTTATCCGTCACGACATGTTTTATGTTAGCTAACACTGACTGTGGCTAGCACGTATCTTCATCTGCACGTTGCTGCAACATCAAAGTGAACGTTTGAGACACCACTATGTATCGAGAGGCGGGGTTATGATATATAGATACTAAACTATACGTGTCCAATCATGTCATATTAACCAGGAAACCCTTAAAATGCATTAAATTCATACCTAAATCAGTTTAAAGGGTCCTGAAGATTTAAAAGACATAATGTCAGATGAGTAAAAACGCCACAAGATGTCAGCAAACGGCTAGTTACTGTTGACTCTCCTGCCCCATCTGAGTAGAAAAGGCATGTTTTTGTCCCACTGCCTTGTGTTTTATGCTCTTTCCTGTCATGCTTAACCTACTTTTAATTGTATGTTGTTGATAGCAGTTTGAAGTTTGCCTATAATGAAAAGTGTCCTGTAAACCAGTGGTTGTCAAAGTGGGGTTGAAGGACCCTCAGGGGTGCTTGAGGGGTTTCCACAGGGTCCTCAGCAAAATGGGGAAGAGTTTAATTTCTCTATAATTGAATCCACCAGAAAGTGTTGTGATACAAAAAAATGTATGAGCGACTATTTTAGCAGTATGTTTTAATCGCACCACTTTGAATCTATTTGTTAATGTTCAAGTATGACATCTGAACAAAAAAAAAAGCCCCTGCTGTAAACAAAAACAAACATTTTTGATGCACTGGCTCTCTTTCTTCTTGCTTTATTTTGATTTGCTTTGTCACAGCAGCAGTAGGCACGTGATGCTTTTATATGAGGTGGACTTTAAACTTCCCAAGACAATTCCTATCATGGTAATTTTGGTGGCCAGACCAAGACTGTTGTCAATATTGACAGTGTTTTTCCAACCCTGCTAAAGACAGAGCAGAAAATGGAACACTTTACATATACAGTTAATCTGGATCCAGGCAACACAAACACTTATAATGCCCTGATAATCTACTAAATTTATTAGACATAAATGTATATTTGAGTAGTGTTCTTGAGCTTCCCGAGACATTTATATCAATACTGTGAGATTTATATTTTAAGCTCTCAGACTGCAGGCAAGCATAATCATAATCATTATGTTTTGGGATAATAAACCTCTGAGAATGTTTATGTTGGACTCGTTTAAAGGGCTTTCCATGTTGTGTGCCAAAATACCCCGGCCTTGCCTAGTGCCCACTGGCTCTGCAGACAAACATGGAAAAACATCACCTAGCCTTTGACCTTCATAACAAGGTTTATGGAAAAAACATTAAAGTTAATCAGAGAAAATAAGGCAGAATTTCCCTCGTGAGATTGGCATTTAAGAGTTGACTGCTAGTGGGACCTTGTGTCAGTGATCTGGATGCCAAGCATGTGCAGAATTCAATCGACAGAAATAAACCTGGTTTGTTCATACTTCCAGTACAGTCAGCTCATGGTCAGAGTAAGGCTCTGTGGCTGTGCAAAAACCATCGGCACCTGAGCCAGAAACCCCTCTTTGATCTCGCTAAAGGTGCAATAAGTCAGATATTTACTGTCCTATAGCACAAGATGACCGTAATATATCTGCAATGGGTTGATAGGGTTATTGATCTGTACAAGTAACTCAAAGATTATATCACCAGGTGCTTTCAAAACTCATTTTCTGTCCCGTACACAAAATATTTTGTTTTCAAGCCAAAAAAAGCAAATTACAAAGTAGAACTAGTATGAATTACAGTGTTTTTATCATGAAATATTGCCTTTTTCTGCAGGATCTCTAATTAACTGGCTTACTCCTCTTTGTAGTGAAGATGGGACTTTGATGTCAACTTTCTTGATCATCTGCAGACATTGATAAAAATTGTGGATTATGTGAGGGACAGTCAAGGAAAGAAGCTAACATTTTGATGCACTGGCCTGCAGATACTTTTCACCAGTTAAATAGATGGCAGACTAAAGGCACAGGGGTGGCCCAGTGGCTGGTGAGACCATCCCACAGCTGAGAGGCTGCAGGTTTGAACCCCTCAGCAGTCAGCATGTGTCTTTCACCAGTCATGAGACCTTGAGCAAAACATGTAATCCTGCTCATACTTAACAAATTGCTTCTAAGAGTCAAGTAAACGATTAAAATGCAAAACACAGACTATAAATGATGGTCATGTGCCAAACTGGCTGGTGTGCCAGGTACAGATTTCACCAGCATATTTAGCTAAGGGCTGGTATTCATTTCTTATTTGTGCTCTTGAAGAGTTGTAGGTAAACGTTCAAGTTGTTCCTTTGTCATTCATTACAACATTACTCATGTGAACTGGAATGACGACGTTTGGCTGACGTGAGTTGACTGTTGACACCCTGAACAAAATCTTTGCCTTGGTGACCCGCTGGATGATGTAGACCTATCGAATGTCAGCTTTACTGATTCCCATGTGACGAGCTGTTTTGAAAGCCGATAGATAACCATTGTGTTTTGGCCCCTGTCCTTTTTTTTTTTTACGCGTACGTGATTGATGTCACTGCACGCTCGCCAGGGGACAAAGGTCCTTTTTTTTGTTGCCTTTGTACCTGTTCTTATATGTCGAGGGAGCTGTAGGTCGTGAGTCACACTTCATCACGCTTGGCCCTGCCTTTGTTTGTCAAGGTTTGGCCTGTGTGAAACTGAAGTTTGGTTAGCGCCGCCCCCACCTGTACCCTCTGGTCCTCCTACACTTTTTCTCATGAGCTCACCACACAGCAACATAAACACAGCATCTTGCCCCAAGCCAAGATATGTTAATATGAAGCGCTTGGAAAGGTTAGGCTACTTGTCGATAGCAACATTCCGATTTTTACGAGGCTCAGGCAACACCCTAAAAACATGCGTACTGCTCTGTCCCTGCCTATTCAGTGCGACATCTTGGCAGCAGGCGCTTCCTGTCTGTTCCCATTTGTCAATATTTGGATTTCTGCCATTTTCAATCACAGCCATATACACAGACATGCACACCAAGATTTAGTTTGACATGATAACACAAAAGAATGTGCAAATAACAACCTGTGAGCATGCGTATTCACCCATTTGTTATACATAATACCATCATAAAGGTGCCAGGCATGCTGTAGCCTTGCAAATCCATTCAGAGGAAGTTTTGGCTTAAGCAAAGGATTAGAGGGGCATCTGGCGTGTTGTTGAGCATCAGCGGTTATGTTTACATGCACACTAATGTTTTGATTTTAATCCAATATTAAAGCAATCCTCAACTATTGAAATTGTCATGCAAACACCATTTGATTATGTTAATTTGACAGTCGGAGTAAGCATTACTCAGTTAACACGGACAGATTTCTGTTCAATATTTAAATTTATTTGGATGTGTATATGTGCTTTAGTCAGATGAAAACTGTGCCTTTGGACTGTTACCTTTAAGCTGATTACTCCCAATATTCAGGGTATTGGCGTGTGCAAAAGTACGCATTTAATGGGAAATGGTACAGAAGGTTAGTGCTGATGTTGCTGTATTGGTTATATAAGCAATCCATTAAACAAGGGCTGTCAGCCTCGTGCAGACATTTTTTTTAACCTTTTGTTTATCCTGGGAAAATTCACAGATCGTACATGCTGGTCTTGAGAAATGTCCTGCCTCACATTCCTACAGTTCCTCACATTCACGTTTGCGAGCTGCTCAGTACAGCTGCATTTCTGGTGAACTGATCCATCAGTGCAATCCTTGTTAAGCGTCTCGCTCGAGGGCATCTCAGCCTCTTGTCTGCTTTACCCACCCACAATCTCCCTGCCTGTCTCAGAGTCAAACTGGCAACCTTTCGCTGACAAGGCTGCTTTCTCATGCGTCTTGGTTTCCGGTGCCTCAGGAACACAAATACCTTCATCTGTTCTTGTACCTCTCCCCTTAGAGCAATTATTTGGAATAAGTGGTGAGATATTAAGTGAGCAAGAACAAGACCGGTTTCATTCTCATTCCCCGCACATCCTTCCTACGCAGCTGTGACCAGCAGTTTGTCTGGGTCACACACTGAAATGTTTGTGTTTTTGTCATTCAAAATCTTTTGGTTTCTTTTATGTTTGCCAGCATCTTTGCCACCCGCCTACTGTCGTAACACAAAGCTGGCAGTCATGCAGTACTACTGGGACAATGCCTGTCATTTGTCTGCGGCAATGTCATGACTCAGTGTAGTTAAATGGTCTTCCCTGGAAGCTGTATTTTCTTCAAAAATATCAGTTACCATCATTCAGACCAACACCCAGGGTTGCAGTGAAACATTCAGCGCACTGTTGGTAAACATCCCACAACCTGCAGACCTGTGTTCCTTTTACATTTACTCTCTCTCAGTTAGGTTATGTTCTTACTCAGAGCAGCTTACAGTAAACCTGGAGGGGTTCAGTGTCTTGCTCAAGGACACTTTGACAGGATGTTAACGGACACATGGTTTCCTAACCCGTTTCCTATCTTCAGAGCACACGTGGGAACTAGCATACACAGACAGACGAGCCTCACAGTTGAATCTTTCACTTCTACTACTTTAGCCCCCGGGCATGCGTCACCACCGTGGTTCCTGTTGCACACCTAGCTTCTCAAAAAGAAAAAGAAAAAAAGAAAAACTCATCTACTAACCCATGTTGATTCACACTCAGCCTGATATGATGCCTCTCTTTCGCAGAAATGGACATCACTGCCTTGACACGTCCAAACCACTGTGGGCTCAGGAAACTCTCCCGCCTTTTCCCCGGAAAGATGCGGACATTTATAATTTATGTGTTTGGCTGATGCTCATATTTGGAGTGACTTGGAATGAGTGCAAGAGTAGTTTCAATTCCCGAATCAGAAAAATTACACATAACCAACAGAAGAAGCATCAAAGCCACAGTGCACTGACAGTATTTGTGTGACCATAGCTGAGTCATAAAAGTGTCACCATTGGTAGGGAAATGGACTGTGCAGAATCACAACAAAATAACTCATTTAAATCATAGTTTTGGAAAGAAACTCTTCATGTGTGAGGACTTTGGTGAGGTTTATGAGAGGGAATGCAGGATGGATTATCCCACCTGTTACTACCAAGCATTTCAAACTAAATGGACACTAAATATCACCCTTCGTTTTTGTGAAGTATATATTTTAATCTGAATGTTTTTTAATCACCTGTTGGACAGCAAACAGCACATCGCCTGTCATTCTTTGTTCTTGTAGTTCAAAACTTTACCTTCAGTATGTTGTCATTTTATGTTCAAGAAGCACTGCAGCTTTCCTAATGAAGATCTCTTTTAACATTTACATCTTAGCTGATGAACATCCAGAGTAGGGCTTAAAGGTATGATTAAAAAAAAAATCATATTGCAATAATTTTCATATGTTGCAATTACGATGTGATTCCCGATTTTAGTGGGACTGATCATTTTTGCATCATAATGTTCACTTTCACTGGGAAAAAAAATCTCTGTAGCACCACAGTACTTTGTTTATAATAGTTTCTTATAAAATATCATCAAAAGGATATTGCACTTGTCCATGTTGCGATTCAACTAACATTTCAATGAATTGTTCAGCCCTTTACGGATTGACATGAAGGGCTTGTTCAAGGAAGGATACTTCACTAGTTTAGTATGCTGCCAAAAACACAAAATATGTTTACTTGTTTGCTTGTGTTTTTAGATAATATTCTATCAGATTAAACTTTATTGTCATTGTGCAGAGTCCAGGTACAAAGGCAGTGAAATGCAGCTAACCTCTAACCACAAGTACAAATAGCCATGTAGCATTATAAAGTGAAAAAAAAAAGTAAATATGAGGGGTTTTTTTGTTTTTTGGGTATAAAAAAGAAACGTGGTTTTAAGGTCAATGCTATTTGTAGGCCTGTATGAAAATTTCAGATACCCTTTTATTTCCAGCTCAGTAACCCTGTGTTGCTGTTAAGGAGAGGCGAGTTAATTTAACACCTCGACAGTTATTTCCAAACAACACCTGTAGGGACCTTTGACCCCACAACGTGCCACCATGTAGGACAGGACACCCAGGGAGCCTCGTGTTTTTTTCCCGGTCTTTTTAGCTATTGTTGTCCCTCCACAGCCCGTGAAACACTCATAAGGTGTTTATCCAAAGCGCTTTACTGTAACATCAGTGCATACATTCTCAGCTTGGGTGGTCCCATGGGGAAATGGATCCTGTAACTCTGCTCTTCCCACTGAACTCCACAGGAACTGTTTGCTTTCAGTTTGTCCTTTAGTTAGCCTTCTTTTTGTTTCTTTCTCTCATACACTTACTTACAGTGTGGATGACCTATAATGGTTGAAGTGGTAGACTCAGTGTGAGAATTTATGTGTGTGTGTGTTTTGAACTTTGGCAACATGTAAATCATTGCAAAGCACTTCCCAGAGATCACCTGTCAATCAAACTGTTTGCGAGACTGAGGCGTCTTTTTTCTGTTCATGGAGTTGGGTTGGCTATTACAGGGACAAGTCATGGAATATCAGTTCAGTCCAAACTTTATTCGTCTCCTAGGGGGAATTTCATATGCAGCCAGGAGTTAAAAACAAACAAACAAAAAAAAACAACAACAACAAAAAAGCACACAACATTAACAAAGTGGAGGAAAAGACAGGGAGAATGATGGAATTTTATCAGACTTCTTTTAACTATTTATTCACCAAATATAGGTAACTATTTTATATATGCCATTGTGTTCATGTTACTTTCAGAACAGAACAGAATCATAAACTTTAAATAAGACCTCTGAATCTGAAGTGGGTTTAAAATTTTGGACAATTCAAAGGGGAAAATAAAATGTTACTTTCATAACAGGCATGGAAATTCAACATTTTAGTCATGGAAAGTCATGGAAAAGTGATGGAATTTTATATTTGAGTGGGAACCCTGTACTTATATTGAAATTTTATTACTACGTGGTTATTTAAGTATTACCTAGGTAAATATTTTCATCTTATATGAACATCTTGACTGTTTCCAACTGCAGCGGACATTATAAGTGTTATGGTTGATGAAAATGAGCATCTCAGCTATGCAAACACTAGATGCATGACTAATGTGTAGCCTTTCACACACTGCTATATGTAGTCAGCATGCGGAAATAGGTTAGGGAACGCTGCTGCATGCTTCCTGTAACGCCTGCCGTAGATCGACAGTTGCTGTGTCACTGGACAAACGCCACCTGGAGCGGCGGCACGCAGGCCAGCAGGATGACTGGAATGACTCAGCCTTTTGAGCGGCTTTACCAGCAGCGCTTGTCGGACACACACATACACATAGGACAAGTGTTTCTGAGGGGTCCGGCATTCCCAGGATGCTGATGCCTTTTTAGGTTCCCTTGATTTTAAGACCTCTGGCCGTTAATCAGTTGTTTTGACAAGGAATAAGACAATGTTTAAGCCCATATTACTGTAAGCAGGGTGGGAAAGTAGAACCCCAGGCGCCGATGCAAAAGTTGGTTTCATAACTGCTTATATGGGCTGTCGGCGTCTCTGTGTGATGCTCCGCTCTGGAAGAACCTCTCACATTTTGTTTTCTTATGAATTCGACTGCGGTTTGTATATTTATGAGACAAAGACTTTATTTATACAAGTTACGCGAAACCGATTAATAAAAAAAAATCTGAACACCAGTGGCGTCTGTACTGGCTGAACAATGCAACAGCAGCAACTACTCGTTTTAAAGGAGGCCGTACTTAACACTAAGTATTTCACCAAAGCAGAGCTTCAGTAAAGATCCAGTTCAGTGTTGGTAGTAAGGATGCACCGATACCACTTTTTCAATGCTGAGTACGAAACTTTTACATGTTGACTGATACCGAGTGCTGATCTGATCCTTTAATTTCACTGAGCATCATAGGCTTGGCTTGGACCATTAGCTGGGGGTCAATTGAGAAAACAATTGATATAAAATCCCCCGCCATTTGAAAAATACAGGTGTGCCAAAAAAATCAAGACAGTTTGCTTTCATTTCTGACATGTAACTCCATGCTTTTGGTGTCAGATATTTGTCTTTGATAAAATCTTTGATACTGACACTTCAGCAGTGATAAGAGGATTTCTTTTGGTGCAGAGAAGAAAACCTGAGCTTTGCTTTCATGTTTTAATTCCACTTTTTTTCCTATGCGTAACCTTCATATCACTCAGAGCGGTGTGTTGTGTAATTGTCCTCGGTGTGGCCTTATCTGGCCTAACCTAGCTTTAATGTTTTAATAATCGGGCAGGTTGAAGATAAGGCCTTGGACGTGAGAAGGTTTTACAGTATGGCGGTTTGCTGTGGGAGGGTTTCATCCCACTTGTGATTCCCAAAAAAGGCAAAGCTGCCCCCCCGACACCCCTCCTTGAGAAACAAAATGAGACAGTTCTTTGAAGTGTTTGGGAGGGAGGAAGGTGCGGGGTGACGGGCTCCTCCTCCATGTCAGAGGGGTCTGTGAATGTAAGCAGGAGTAGAAGTGAGCAGGGGAGGTTAAGGAAAGCTCAGAGACCCTCGTGGTTTGTCGAGGGTCATTTTGGGTGCATTTTTTGGGGAGGTTGGTCGTGTTACCGTTCCCTCTCTGTGCGTCAGTCCTGGTCGGGTCGCAGTGGGACGATGCAGCAGAGAGGACAGCGCGGCGGCTACACCATGCTGAGGCTGTGGTAGGTAACCGAGCCAACTTGGACAGAGCAGGGGGAGGCGAAGTGTTTTTTCAGGACACACCGGGCACTGAATCACTGTTTCTCTGCCACCACCTGAATGTTGTGAGCTCACCTCTCAAGCACGCTTTACTCACGCTTTGGCTTGAGTTGAGGTGTTTCAGGCCAGGACAGGTTGACTGCCCTGACCTGGTTTAAATCCAACTGGTGACTCTTAAATCTGCTGGTGTTTGTTTCTAAGTCTTGTTTCTTGATGATGGATTTCACGTGACCTTTGGAAATGGCATTCAGCCCAGAGCTCAGGCCCGCAGTGGTAGGCTGAAAAACAGGCCTGCGGGTAAGGATAAAAATTTGTTCTGTCCTAAATTTGATGGTGTGTTTCGTCTTCGTCCTACAGGTCACTGCGAAGAGGAAGCTCCTTCACCTTCCTCACCCCAGGACCTCAGTGGGACTTCAGCCTGGTGAGTACAGGCCACACATCACCCAGTTTTGCTGATCGTTGTAGCCCACTCGCAATGCAGAAACATACCAGATTTTAGATTGAATAAAACCACCAAAGAACTGTTGGTTACCTGCTTAATTGTCAAGACATTTAGCCATGAGCAGCAGAATATTACACAGGCTTGGAAAAGCCTGGATAATATCATCGATTATATAGAATTTGTTATAAGCATTGACAGAAGATTTCCTCTCTAACTGCAGCTACATAAAACCAGCCTGTGATGTCTTTTGAATATTACAGTTTATCATTTAATTGTTTAGAAATGTTTTTCTGTAAATAAACTCACAGATTTACCCTACAGTCGAGCCGGTTGGTGGGTCATCCTGTCTTAAAGAGCAGCAAACTGTGAAAGAATTTCGCCAGTCTGGCTTTCAATGGAGATTTTAATGTCCCATGATGTAAACGCTGGTCTACAGGCTTATCCACCCTGCCAAAGAAAAAAAACATTGGGAAAAACTGTTTTAGGGGCAGGAATTGGTCAAAATCTCGAATATTGGCACAAAATATTAGCTATTCGCAGCGTCAGTGCAAAAATATCGACATTGTATCAGCCAGTACTACCCCATAAATGGGTTCACTTGCTGAATCACAATAGTTAGTTTATCATCACGTAATATTTTGTTTTTGTTTTGAATATTTAATCAAGAGCTCCCTGATGATTCTCACCCTTACATGATTTTGCAAGATGGTCCATACTCGAGGCCCAACGCGCCGAGCAGCAGAAAATATGGCATGCCCACCTCATTCAGTTTACAACCGCCATGCAATACAACATAATTTTCTGAACACATTTTACTGTCCACCCATTTATCCCGTCTGGCTTTTGGCTGACTTCTGTCCTGAGTGCCGGTTCCCGTCATAACAATCTGTTTTGGCTTTAAATCTTGTCTTGGAGTTTTCAACAAAGTCGCGGAAACGGTAGCGCTGTTCTTTGTCACAGCGATGAAAGGCAGCTCCTGTTGGCCCGCAGCCACCGTAACCTAGATAAAACATCCAGGCAGGAGGGCAACTCACTGTCTTTTCTCCTTTTTCATTGTTTAAGGGTTGAACACTTAAGCTTTTTCTTTCTTTCTTTCTTTTTTTTTTTTTTTTAAGAATTAGACTTAACAAATTCTTCATAAAGCCAAATCTCTGCCAAGATCTCAAGGTAACAGAATTGTAGAGTCACTTTTTCTGCACTTCCGGCTTTGTTTACATTTATTCTGTTGGGTGGAAGACTTCTGAAAATTGATTTTGACCTCTGAAATTGATTGGTCGACCTCTTAATACAAGAGCTGACACCTTATGACAGCTAAATGTGAAATTTCAAATACAATGTGAAGCTGTCATTGATTGCACTGACACAAAATTGACCTGAAAGTTGAGAGCATTATATTTCCTGTTGGTGAATCCAATCCATCAAGGCCTTCTGAAACAGCTGGACCGGGACTTTGGTATGAAGCTTTCATATCAGCGAACAGCCTTGGTTCCCATACCTTGGTTTCAAATTGTTATCAGCTGAATTAAATCTAAGAAATTTGCTCTTTATTCCGGCTTTCCCCTTGGCAGCTCCTTGCGTTACATCTGAGGTTCAGCCCATGTCGTCTTCTAATCCCTCACTCAGGGGCTGTGATGACTGTTGTTACATGACTCCGTCAAGACTGACGCAAAGCCCCCCCGGGACGGGTCCTCACATAGCCGGAGACCAAACGCTGGATGAAGAAAATCCAGCCTGCTCCGATTTCGTACCCGTCGACCCCACTCCGACCAAAATCATACTGGCCTCAAAACTGCTGCTGGTTTCTCATGGATCGGCCCGTTTGTGGTTTACAGTCGGCCTTAAACGAGATGAGCTGATTAGAAACAGAGAACGAGGGGAGAGATTTGGACGGCGAACAGCGCGACGGCCTCGTAGGCATTCCAGGATTTATTGCTGCCTGAAACCCTATCTATTGCTCATCTGAAGGCACATGACGGGAAATAAAAGGAGGGCTACAAAGAGAGAGAGAGACGGCCGGCGGCACTTTATCTCATGCCAGCCTGCTGCCTTTGATTCTCTAACATGTCGAACTGGCACGTTTAGCTCATCCGCCAAAAACACATGGTCCTCGTTAGCTCACTCTCCAAATTACCCCCTCCCCTCTCTCCGCCAGTTTATCTGACATTTATAAATCCACCAAATAGCGAGCGATAAAAGAAGCCTGGACGGGTCTTTTCTTCTCTCTTTGTCTCATCACCACTCTTATCTCAGCCCCTCCACTTGAAACTTGAATGAGGTTTAGCCAAGCCTTAGAATAAAGTTTAGTCAGGTCTTTGGGCTTTGAAGTGGTTAGGGGGGGATTTTTTTTCCCTTGTTGGGGCAGGGCCTGGTGTAGGTGGGGGTACAT
This sequence comes from Neoniphon sammara, assembly GCA_900302535.1. Classification (NCBI taxonomy): domain Eukaryota; kingdom Metazoa; phylum Chordata; class Actinopteri; order Holocentriformes; family Holocentridae; genus Neoniphon; species Neoniphon sammara. The sequence goes on along the minus strand of OMKZ01034228.1, from coordinate 15,202 downwards.
TGGCCCCAAGGCGAACCTTGGAAGGAGGCGAGGCGAGCATTCCCTGGGCGCTTGGTGCATTCTCTCAGACTACATCAGGCAAAGCCTCAAGGGGCTTTCTGTCATGGCGAGAATGTGAATTAGGTTTCCAGCTCAATGCCAAGGTGAAGCACATCAAACCAAACTGCTGCAGGTGGAATGCGAAGGTAATTAACAACAGCAGGAGTCGGATGCAGGGCTTTTCTGCCTCCTCGCGCAACATGTTGAGGCGGCCAGAGATGTCAGAGCCGAGAGTGGCCCGTCTGATAAGCAGCATTCCAGCTTTAATCAGACGGCGTGATTTAATGCGGCTGTCGGCTGCCGAGACGCGTCAGGTTTTCATACAGAAACATTTGTAATTACAGTGGGAACGCTGTGCCCATATCAATTTATATTCATATTCAGACCAAAATGGGCTTTTGTGACCGCCGAATCTCTGAAGTTCCCCACATCTCAGATTCCTTGTCATTCCACCACGTTCGGGATTTACGTCTTTGACCCACAGATAACACTTAACCCGTCGAATACACAATCCTCCAGGGAAACTCATTAATTTCAATGAGAGAGGCCATTACCGCTGCATCGTTCCTTTGTAGACGCATTGCACTTTGATGTTGTTACATTGCAGCTGTTTATGTCTTGGGTTTTTATGACTTAATGGTCGATTGTGCGTGCATAAACTAAAACGAATGTTGTTTTGCCTTTTTTTTTTCACTAGCTCTCTGTAATG
>OMKZ01034228.1:0-14434 GCA_900302535.1 Neoniphon sammara | reverse complement strand
TTTTTTATTTTTTTTTTTTTGACCAAGCTAATTTTTAACAGCTCCAACAAATTTTAATGCTGTAATACTTCAATGAGTAACCAGGTCAGTTTAATCCCAATCTGCTGGAGGCAAACAAACTCCTCCTGTAAAACTGTTTTTTTTTTCTGATATTTCCAATTTTGATAATATTTCAATTAGTTGTTCAGCCCTAGTTTGTCGTCACACAGATGCATTACAGATTAAGTGTAATCCAGGCATAAGCGAGGTAGTTCCCCAGCTCCCAGTGTCCCAGTGCCCAAAGCAAACCTGCAGAGAGTTTGGTCCTGGTTAACTGCAGAGGTCAGTGTGTGTGTGTGTGTGTGTGTGTGTGTGTGTGTATTCTGGCAGCAGACCAGCTCATGGTTTTATTATGTCATTTACATGTGACTCAAACGGAGCAGAACAATGATGGGAGGGGAAAAGGGGGGGCTGGCTGCTCCACCCAGGTTGTTGCTTTGCCCCCGTCCCACACAAAACAAACATTTCTCCTTCTCTTTTGAAAGTTCAATTTGATATACTTTTTTTTTTTGGCATGAATGTTAGATAACCAGCATTGCCTTAATTAAGGGGGAAAAAGACTAAAAAGTTAATTTTGAAATAAATCCAAATGGATAAATGTATGTTCTCTCTCTCTCTCTCTCTCTCTCTCTCCACCCCTTCCTCTCTCTACAGTAAATATTTGTCTTTCCTTTATCACCAAAACACCAAACACCGGGGGGGCCCAATGTGTTAAACATTTCTTGGCCTGCTTTGCTCCCGTCTAATCCAGTTCCAGGTTAGGATGAACGCTCTCCATCAGGTCAAAAGGGTTTTTTTTTTTTTTTCTTTGAACATTAAACCGATGACATCACTGTAACACGAAACGGGATAATTTTTTGTGGGCTTCGGCAGGCACGCAGCAAAGAAAAAAAAAAGACTATCAGCTGTCAAAAAACCAAAACCCTGCTGCCTGTGTAGTCTTTGTTTACCTGTTGTTTGTGCACGTCGTCGTCCTTTTATCGAATGTAAAGATCTCTCAGCCGCTGCCCAGATGAGTCACAAAGCTGTAGGCCGAAGCCGCCACAGTTTCTTCAGCATTAGAGAAGGGGGCCATGTTTGTTGAGTCAGAGTATTTACATTGAACCCAGCCCACCGTCTGAACAAGTCGCTGCTTGGCGTGTTATTTCTCCACCAAGCTGCTGACGGAGGGATTTTCAGAGGTGGCAGGAACAGGATGGCTAATTTTCTTTACTTTTTTTTTTTCTTTCCCCGTCGTCTGTGTTTTGGTATAGAGATTACACTGGTGTCGTTTTTATCTCATGTGTAAGACCCGAGCTTGAAGCAATATTTTGCTTGGAGGGAACATTCACACTTAGCACGCACACTTCACGAGTTCATGGACAATGAGCTGCTGACATCAGCTGATCTGAGCTCGCCACCGCTAGTCAGGCTTTTTTTTTTTTCCCCTTCGGTCCCGCCATTCATTCGTGTGTTTGGATAACCTAGTCTAAATATTAGGCCGCTAGCATACATAACACACGCACACAGATGCAGTGCATATACTGTACAGCAGGGTCTCAAATTAACCTGCTGGCTTTAAAAAAAAATTACCTGCCAAGAAAAAGTTTCACCTGCCAAAACAATTAACGTGCGTTTTTCATTTTTCAGAGTCAGCTTAACTGTTTTTCAGTGTTGTTTCACGTATAACATCGAGTACAGTGTGTTAATTTAAAATAAATTCACATTTGATCTGGTTTGTCATTCAGCATAAAATGAAACTGAACATGATATGCAAATGTTGCCATTTCAAAGTAAATTCAGACCCTGATTTAATACCATATATGTATTTTATAGCCTAGTATAAAAAGGAACATATAAAGAGGCAAATTGTTGTTTAAGTCACAAAATGCATGAGTTGATTAAGCTGTGTCTTCAGTTTCAGCCGTCGTTTTAGGTGTCACTGAAACCCATCGTCATCACAGAGCACTAACGGCAGTGATTGAGCGGTCTGTGTGCTTCAACGTCCTGCTTGTTTCAATTGCTTCAGCTAATGCCCAGTTAGCTTGCACTCCCCCAATTAGTCTGAAAGCCAAGAGTGAAACTCCTCCGCTGTATTCAGCCATGACACTGAATGAAGGCCTGCTGATTAGCAGTGAGTTAATGTTGTTACACAATCTTTTATCTGCAGCTCCGCTCACAGCCTCCTATTGAGGTGCAACCAGCTCTGAACAGACTGCGCCATTCATTGCTATGTTTAGGCTAAGAGTCACTAGACCACTTGAAATGTGTGTGAGGGGGAAAAATGCTTAAAGTCAACTTCAGTGACCAGATACCTCTTAAAATTTTTAAGTATGTGGGGAAACGAGCAGGTTTGCCAGAAAGGGAGGAAGTGTCCCGCTCCACCTTTAACACAACACAAACAAACACACACACAGCTCTCTCATTCTCTGTCAGCCACCCCTGACTGTGGTGTGTCCATTTTGGCCTTCTTCACCTCGCTGGTCAATCAGGTCTGGACGTCCTGTGTGTCCAGCCAGAAGCAGTCTGGCCTCCCTGCTTAATGGGCTGTAATGACGGAGCCCAGGGGGTCCCTCAGGCCACCCCTGCTCCTCAGGGGCCTTTTACAGCCCTGTTCCCAATAAGCCAGACTGCTGCTCTGTTCTCACCTGCTAACTAACTCTCCCTGACTGACCGACAGTCCACACGCAGGTGTTAAAGTGTCGCTCTGCCTGATTAACCCTTTCCTGTTCCCAGTAGGACCTCCAGCAGTGTCCATTGTAGCTGCACAGTAAAAGCAACTCAGGCCATGTGCGTAATTGGCCCGTAGTGTGGACTGGGGTGGTGGTAATCATCTCTGCATCTAAGTCTAGTCTAGTTCAGACAAATGCCATGGACATCATAAAGAAAATTAAAGCACACATGCATGTTAGTTGTTTCTTGGTGCGGGGGCTCTTGAACTTTTTTTACATCAAGGACCCTCAAGACACAAGCATTAGACCACGGACCTATACATTTTTTGGCTTCAGGACCCCCAGTCTGAGATGATTTAGATATGATTTAACAGGGAATTTCATGATCTACATCACTTCTTTGGTTTATACTGGCAGTGGAGAGATAGCAACAGTGAGGAAAATGAAACTTAGGATCAAAATAATCATCCTTGCACACATTCTGTCATCACTCTAACTTCTAGGAAAATGAAACAACAGCAAATATTCACTGAAAACACCCCTGCTGGTGCCCAGAAGCCACTTTCCCAGTGTGTATTGCAGACCCATGCTTCTTTGCTTGTCTGCTGTGGTGCACAGTTTTTCTCCCCGTTGTGCGTCACATGAACTAATTTTCCAGCGATGCATCTGATCTCAGACGTTCCCACTGACTTCCTGCCCGTTCGTCTTTCCACAGAAACGGAAGCGCAGAGAGAGGGACGATGGGGATGCCGTCAGCCTTTGCAGCTTCGACTTCAAGGTAAACTACTTTATCAGGCTTTCAGATGCAAAAGGTCACATCCAAAACCAAGGCTTCCCACTCTTAATCATCCCATGGAAACTTAAATAGATCTACGGTAAACAAAGACCAACGTTTAATCAGAATTTGTCCCAGAAACCCCAATCTGAGAAGTTTTTTTACTCACTTATGTAGGTGCTGAGAGTGAAATCTGTAATTATAGTAATTTGTATATGCTCAGCTAAGTAAATAATAGTTAATAATAGTTTTTTTTTGTGTTGTTTTGTTTTGTTTTGTGGGAGCCCTTGAACCCCTGTCAGGACCCCTGGAGGTCTGCAAACCCCATGTTGAGAACCACTGATCCAGCAGTGTGGCGAAGGCCAGAATCTGCCAGACTGTGCTTGAGTTTCTTGAAATCAAACTTAACATTTGCCAGGAGGTGATTGGTCCTGATGTCAATCCTCTCATTGCATACAAGGGCTGAAAGATTCATTGGTTTCATATTGATATTACCATTTAAAAGAAAAATCAAGATTTTCATCTATTATGAAATTCTATTTTATAAAGTGACAACTTTTATTACAGCTGTATTGTTTGTGGACCCATTTGTCATTTCATAAGTTAAATAACTGTTGGGAGCAATTTGTAACATTTCTTCCCTACATATAAAACATAGAGCAGTACGTCTGCTGGCACACTGTGATGATACGGTTGAGCGCCAAAAAATATTTAAAATCACATAAACAGTAAATGTAGACCTAAAGCTTAAACCGTATCGTGAAATTATATCGTAAGTCATATTGCAGTTGCAGTTTCAGTCAGAAAAATCACAATTAGTGTTCCCATATCGTTCAGCCCTGCTGCATGCTGGGTAAAGTGACCAATGGGCCGAATTCCCCGAAAGTAAGTGTATTCCTCTAAATTGACATTTAATCAACAAAATCTAACTGTAATTTCCATCCTCACCCCTGAGATTTCTGGTTCTCAGAAACAGTTTCCTCCTCTGATTGTACTCATTCCTACTGGAATATAAATTCATTTCTAGATTAGACCTAGACCATATTTTTGACATTACATAAACAGCAGATTGCTCAGCCGTTATGCTGTATCAGATCTCTTTCTGTAGTTTCTGAAGTGTCTGTTTGTCCTGTTTATTTAGCACATATCATCCACATGACTAAGCTTATCGCGACAAACCATCCAGATAAAGTCAGTGTTTGTTTGGTGCAGCTACAACAAGAGCTTATTGAGCTCTGCTGTGAGGTACACCAAATTAGATTCTGCTCGAAACTGCGGATGAGCTGGATTGAAAAATGTATGTGGGTGTACTGTCTGCATATCTGACCTGCCCAAACACACACTGACACACAACACACAGATCTGTCAAGCATATTCCAGTATAGGATGATCGATGATCATCAGTCGCCTGTGGTGGCGTCAGCGATCAACATCCAATCAAACTGTAGCGGCACACTCCTCTTACTGGAGCAGGTGGGTGTTAATTCATTAGAATCTCTCGTACATTTCCACGGCTGTCCTCCCATTTCACAGACAGCAATACTCCTCACAGTGACACAAACGCGCAGGATGACGCCAACGTTTTTGTCCACAGAACAGAGTGGGTGCTAAATCTCAAAAGTGACCAGCCACTTTAATCTTCTACTAGCCAACTACGCTTTCCAAATACAAGATACAGCGAACAAGATAAACTTACCGGTGTACCAGGAAAGCGTTTTATTTCGCCGAACCCAACTTGCCAGTACTGAGTCCAAAACTGATTTTCTTTCACATAATAACACCCTTACACCATTTTTTAAATTTTATTACAGTTAGAACTTTCTACAAAGGTTTGGCTGTCCTAGTACTTATATTTCACTTGTCACATGATGGGTGTAACCTTTATCTGTTTTCTTTTTTCCTCTTTTGGACCTTTATAAAGGGCTTGTATGAAAAAAATAATTAAAAAAAGAAATAAATAAAGATTGGTGCATGCAATCAGGGACTGGCAAGACAAATAGCGGGCCACTGATCTCTTTAATTTTTGCAAAAAACCAGTACACCAATTTGTGAGTAGTGGAAATATCCCACCCGGCACATCATGTGTGGTAAGGGATGTGTCAAGTTTTCGGGATTATTCCAGTATCAATCTACTCTTGTGTCATTTCTTATAAACTCATTTCCTGTTTCCTCAGACACCAACTAATCTCTGTTTTTGATCGCTGTCTTATTTTTTTTTTTCCCTTTGAAATGTTTGGTCATTGAAATCCGCTCTATCTGAGGGTGGCACCCAGCATCAGTGCGCTGGCAGTCCGACAAGTCGCAGCTCATAAACAACTTCTCCCCTCGCTCCATCCATTCTGCTTGCATACAGGCTGTTTTTGTCCTACGCCCACATGAGATGGATTAGCGGCGACGTACAGCCCAGACTCCTGTAACCAGTTTGATCAGTTGCTCTGATTTAGCTAAACAAAGCTGAGACAGTGTTATGAGAGTACGCTCAGTCCCGAGGGCCGCTCCTTGATTTAGATCAGACCAGCCCGGTGTTTTCCTCGCTTTATTTTCTTTTCTAATTCAGCCGCTACCAATGTGGAGCCTAATCCACTCACACACACACACGCTGCTCCACATGTACATGCAGCTGTTGCAGAAATCACACCGCTTGCTGCGCTTCTGGCTGCACCCCCACAATGGCTACCACTGTGTAGACAATTTGCTCATTGTTATTTTAAGTATTGGCCTTTTACAGATTTCTCAGTTGAGATAGATTTCTCTTATTCCACTTTTGGCGCAGTCGGTGACAGTTTGGTTTTGAGACGGTCGAAAAGCCAGTTTATACTAAAACCTTGTATATACTTAGTAAGCCCCTATTTAGGTCAAGATTGAGTTATATTCTAAGAAATGTTGGTGTAAGTGGCTGTAAATCATGTTGGCCAATTATTCTTTATTGTCCAAAGTGCTCTTAGAGAGGTCAATTTGAGCGACATGGGACAGGGAGCCACAGGGAGTCTTATATTTTATACAAATCTATATATTTTCTCTTCTGCAGTTACCAGCATGAGCTTCAGAAAATCCGCCCATCAGGCATATAAATGCACATTTACACACCATGACACCCATGCAGGCTCCAGTCCCACCCACCAGCCCCATCCAACGCCTCACTGGCTGTCTAGTTCCACGGAGGCAAAGCGTGGTTTTAGTTGCAGGCGAGTGTTGCTTCACCTCACCTCCGGCATCACCTTCCCAGTTCTTCGGCGAACAGGAATATTGCCACAGTAAATACCTGGGCACGCGGTTCAAAGGCTCGGGCGTTCGCCGTAAATGACGTACATTTTGTTTGGTGTGTCACCACCTGAACTGCAACCGGAGCCAGGATTCCCTGAAGTTCCCACAGGCAGAAATTAAACCTTTTTTTCCATTTCCAATCACTGCAACCCGCATAGCATGATTGTTCAGGGTGATAGAATGCATATCGGTTAAAAATATGTCTGCATGGTCCACTGTCTGTTCTATGTCATACAGACGCCCTACCCAAATTACATGGTACTGGAACAGGGCAGTACGGCTGCAACCAACAATTACTTTCATTGTCGATTACTCTGTCGATTTGTTTCATTCATCATTTAGCCTATAGTGTGAAAAATAATGACAAATGCTCATGAGAAGTTATCAGAACCCAAAGTGATTCAAACTGCCTCCTTAATAAAACTAAAATAAAACCCAAGGTATTAATTTTTTTAATATGAACAGAGAAAAGGAAGACAATCTTAGCCTTGTAGTGAAGCTGGAATCATCAAATTCTTGTCCTAAACTGACTACGCCTAATCGTTTGATCACTACACATCTGAAAATAGCCTGCTGTTCTCTGTATGTCGGCTGAGGATATCTCGTTTTGATCTGTCTGCAGAGCGCCGGCCAGTTTCAGTGTCAGCCTGTGGTTCTTGGTTACCTGCTCTGTTTGGTAGCAACCAGGTCTGCTCTGGGTGTGGGCGCTGTGACAAAACAACACTGTTGAGTAACCCGGGGATGTCAGTCTGGTTTGAGAACTGCGGTTTGCATTGTTTCTACAAGCTGTTCTGTGATTAGATTAATGTGGCAGCTCTGTCCCCCATCTCTAGTGTCTCTTCAGCTTCAAGTGTTTGAGACATTTGTAGTTGTTTCAGTAGTTTCACATATTTATAGTTGTGATGATCATTTGGAGATCAGCGTTTAGAGTGGTTATGGAAACAAGTGGGGTTGAGGGGGCAACAGGACTTTGTGTTGATCACTATTGAGGTTTTATTAGCCTGATGGAAAAAAACATTTGTGATGTAACCTGCCTATTTGATAACCCCCTTCCTCTAATATCTAATCTAGGTTTTCCACCCAAAAAAAACTTGAAAGATATAAATACATCAACATTTCCACCAGTTTGGTAAACATGAGATGCAGACTGATAATCTAAATAAACTGTTGGGAGTCCAGAAAGATAAAATGCTCAGTCCGGCAGCCCTCCCTCCTTCCTGTTGCTGCTGGCCTCCATCACCAGAGGGCATCATCGCCTCCGCCGGACCGCTTGTTGTTTTAAGACCGCCAGTCAGCACTCGGGAAGTGTGTGTCTTGTGCCCTGAGCTGCAAACCTAATGTCTTCCCCAGAGCTGTAATTAGGCCCGGCTGCTGATGTGGAGGGTATTTTCTGTTCTGTTCAGTACCTCCAGGCCCCGCGGCTCAGTCTGGCCCTGGCACGGCATGGGTTAGAGAACGGTGAAACACCGTGGCTCACTGCATTACTCATCCCACCCCACCACTAGCGCTATAGCCAATGGTGCTGTGTGTGTGTGTGTTAGTGTGTAAATCACGCCTGTACTCCAGCTGCAGCGCAGAGTGACAAGGGGGCGTAGCAGCCAGGCAGGCCCGGCCATGTTGTGTTTAGTTGTTAACCGTGGACAGCCCACCCCAAACCTGCACCAGACATACAGCTGATTCAGCCTCAGGTCTGAGTGAGTAACTACAAGACTGCACAAACTGTCTTCTTAAGGCATGCGTAGACTACACACAGACAGACAGACAGACATTTATATGGTAGTGTCTCTCTCTGACTCCTTAGTCTGCATATTTCACTGCATCGCTGTCTTGCCTCTCACATCAGAGCCCTGCAAACCTCGGCTCACGACCCTTGTCTCCTTTCCAGAAACTGTTCCCCATATAATGTGAATGCCAGGATCGCTTGCAGGCGTACATTCTTTTTATCTCCCACCTGTATTCCTGGCAAGACCCAGAAGTCCCTCCCACCCCAGCCTTAACCACAACTAAACCCTTGCATAACCTTAACCATCTCTAACCTATGCCTAAACTTAACCATGTCTAACCACATTCCTAAACTTAACCATCCACTTTGATGGGCCAATCACAACAAAAATTGTGCAACTTGCAGCCCTCGGATCGACGTTAGCTGGGTAAACTTGAAAATGCCGTATTTTCAGCATTTTCCGTTTCCCAAAAGCGAAACGTCAACACTGAAACACCCCAAAATGCTTAAAGCCCCCTATCGAACTTGCACAAGCTTACTTGCATGATCTGAGCATGCTCATTATTAGATGACCAGCTCTAAATCACATGCCAATCCTATGACAGCGTTTTCAAATAGCTTCATTTTCTCTGACCTTAATTGTTACATTTATACACTTTGGGAGAGCGTTTTCAGAAAGCCCTGTTTTCACGGGTGGAAAATGTCAGCTTAGTGTGGACAGAAGGCCAAAATGGACAAAAAAAAAAAGAAGTGTTTCCAAACTTTAGCCACCTTAGTGTGTGTGTGGCCTTTGTTTTGAGGGCACAGGGGTGATGTAAGCCAGACGTGGCGCCCTGTTGGCCTCCAACAGATGATCTTTTCTGTCCCGACCGCTCAGTCAACAACCACAACAAACAAGGTGTCAAACCAACATGCAGCTCGAACAGCGTCTGGCTTTTCACACACTCACACACACATTGCATGCAGCCTGTGTCCTGCTTCACACCTCCATGTTGACCCAGGAGGATGAATTCGAGCCAGTGCAGTAGTCTCATCCATTTGCTTTAAGCACACACACACACACACACACACATTTTCACACCTTGAGTAAGTATTACAGCTTTGCAGTGTCTCCATTTTGCACCATGTTAGCCGGTCCATCAGACCCGACACCTCTGCTTTCTGCGCTCCATTTGTGCAGCAGCTGAATGGGTGTGTAGAGTCTGTGGCTTCAGGTGTGGCTGTCACTTCCCTAACCGATTCTTCAGTCCTTTTATTTCTGTGTGTCTGTCTGGTTGGGCGTGTGCACATGCATGAACAGGGAACACAAGTTTGATTCCTGTCTCGTCCTGAGTCGCCCTTTGTCTTGACTTGAGGTCCACTCTTACAGTGAAACCGGCTTAAACATGAAGCTTTTTAACCCCAATCAACAAACTGCTGGTAGTCTCGACCGACCCCCGACACAACTCAATATACAGGTTTCAGTTTAAACATCTGTGTGTGTGTGTCAGAAGGCCTGCACTATTGATATTCTAATTGATCACCCCCATTCAGCTGATGAGGCTGATAACGGCCTTGTCATTAGTCAAACCAAAGAGCAGACACCATTTGCACTTTACACCCTCCACAACACAGAGAGCTACCCCTGCTTTGATTAATTGCACTTCACAAGGAATAGCTATAATAATTACTTTGTTGTTTAGTTGGCTTAATATGGTAAAAAGTGTGAGAGATAGCTCTTTATTTTTAAGATTTTAGTACCAGCAGACCTGACTGAACTATAGGTGGAGTGAGCCTGTATTTTTGAAAAAGCTGCAAAGTTGTATGTATATCATGGTTTAGCTTGTAATGGTAGAATAATGATAAATAAAACATTTAATTTCACTTTGAATATGTGCAGTCAGAGGTGTTTATATGAGCAGATGCAAAAAGTACTTTGCATACTTTTTATATAATAAACACTAAAAACATTGATAAATAATTGTGATCACAGTATCTAGAGAAAAAAAAGTAACTTTTGAGTCAAGTTGGCTGCAGTTCCAAGTATTAAACTGCAGTGTGAAATTTGTTAAGTTCTCAGTGTATCTTCATGCCAGAGTCACAAGACATTCCCTGTTTATACTTGGCAATTAAAATGATTATTGTGACAACTTTTCCCCAGCTAACCCACATTATCTTGGACAAGGTGCATCTTTCAGTGGCCCGCATTTGAAGCCATTTGTGTAAACTCTTCACAGTAAACCTCGACTCGTGAATCTAAAATTCTCACTACTGTTGTTAGTGTGGGTGAATCAGAAACAAGAAGAGTGCGGGTTTGTTCTCCACACTTCCAAGTAAACCGATCCCCCCTCATTTACAGCCATGGGAGGGCCGTGCAAAGCTTGCTCCTCCCCCCGTGCCTTTGCCTATTATAAAGCCCTCCCTCCCTCTGTGCACCTCAGACCAAAGTTTAGAGAGTGAGACTGAGTGTGTGAGAGGAGCTTTGAAAGCCCCTTTCTAATAAGGGAGGAAGAGGAGGAATAAGGAGAAGGTGTATTTATTTATTTTATATTTTAAGCTATCACACAGTTCCTGTTTTTTTTATCAACTTTTTGTCTCTCATGTGGATTACTTGGAGCTGACCCGACAGGATTAAAGTGGATATTTTGTTTCTACTGAAAGCTATGGTGGCTTACGATGAACTGGGTAGCTTGGTGCCTATCAAACGGACTCTGCAAGTGATAGACTACCAGAACCAAGCAAACAAAGAGTCAGAGGTGAGTTGCATGGGGAAAAAAAGGAAGGGGGGGTTTACTTTTATTGTTAAGCTGCTGTTTGCGTCTTTTGCTATCAGTATGACCAGAACCGCTTTAGATGAAGTCACATCTTTCTTATCAGATGTGAGTGAATCAGCGCCTAACCCTGTTCTTATCTCACCTGGACACACAGGGCGCATGTGTGTCTGTGTGCTTTTTTTTTTTTCATTCGCCTTCTACCTGTGAGAGGAAACTTTGAACTTTGTGCCACAATGCAACAGTGCTCAAGATACTGCCTGACCTGCCAAAGTTAATGATTGGGTTTCAATTGCACTTATGAAACGGCGAGCTGATCCCTCAGCGTTGTGTATTCCTGTCTTCTGTTTGGTGGGCTCTTTCCATGAAAATGCATCCTGGCAGGTAGCTCAGCCCCAGTGGGATATTGAGGGATTAAGCAAAGCAGCAAGAAACCAAAGTACCACAAACGGTGAGGCAGCAGGAGGCAAACGCTCCTCAAACAGTCCCCCCATCCTTTCAGGTCGATTCGGTCTAGGAATACTAAGCTTTTTTTGGTTTCAAACGTTTGATGGCAACATGGGAATCCAGTTACAAAAGGTTGACTGTGATGCAAATTCAGCCCAGGTTGGACTTCCCCTGGGCCTCAGGGCAGTGCAGAGAAGCAGCTTGAGAGCATTCCTTCAGCCCCAAACACAATTAAAGGGACCGGGGCGTTGAAACCCAGGTGTGCGCTCCGGTCCCCACTCTGCTGATAAGACATTTTTCTGTGTTACTCATTACTACTCCAGCTGCCGATCTCCTTCCTTCCCCTTTTGAGGTTTCTGTGGTTCTGTTTCGGAAGAGATTTCTGGTAGAAGAAGTTTCATTGTTTGTAAAGGAGAAGTTGAAAGTAAAAATTCATGAAGTGAGTGTTTGCAGATTTTTTTTTATGATTGAGACATCCGTGTTGCTTCAAGCAGGTTTTGTTCCCAAGCTGACTTCTTGATGACCTCAGCTTTTTATTTTAGGACCGGCTGTTCTGGTCTCCTATCAGTTCAAGCTGTGCTGTAATCAGTGAGAGCAGAGCAGGGGGCAGACCTGGGTATTAGCTCACGGCACGCACACGGGACTGCATCAAAGAAAAAAGCAGGGGGCACAGGAAGTGAGCTTTTGGGGGCCCTCCTCGACTGAAAAAAAAACAAAACTGATGTTTATGAGGTTGTAATCTCGGTCTGGGAGCGCGGCGCACATGTACAGTATGTGTGTTGAAAACGTGAGTGGGCGCTCTGGCAGAGGGGGATTGTTCCACAGACGACGGCTGTCCAAGCCAGCAGCACAAATCCCGGATTCGGCTGGTTTCCTGAAGTGAGCCCGTCTCGCCGTTTCTCCAGGGAGTTCCCAGGTCAAACAGCCAGGAATAGAAACTCTCCCTGTCTGTCTGCAGTGTTGCACTTTCCAGCAGATAGAGTGCTGGTCTGGCATACAAAGAGTGGGACTAGTGGCCCTTTGTTATTCTGAGGCTGGTCTTCAATGGACAGGAAAGGCACAATGGGCAGCACGCGTTTCCAATATTGACATTGGGAACCCCCCACCCTCTCTTTACATGAAACCAATTTTACTTTCTTCCCTTTGTGCATGGAGTTTGCCAGGGTTACACATCAGTGTTTTTACATATTCAAGTAGCTCTATTCCCCATCGTAAACTTAAAGTAGAGATTTTCTAGTCTTTATTTTGCCCTCTTAGATTCCTTCATTGACCACACTGCATCCAGACCACCGTCAGAGCAGTTCGGATGTGGCTTCTCTCTGTTTACAGGCCCTGCCAGTAGAGGGGTTGGTAAGTTCCTGAGGCTGTCTGGCCACTCTGGTCCGATGTGGAGCCACTGACCACAGCGGACCGTGACTCCACCGCAGCCACAGCAGCTCGCCGGCCGCACCAGACTGAGCGGATCTGTTCCACAGCTGTGTCCGCAGGGCCTGGAGCCTGAATGGCTGCTCTGTTCCCCTGTTTCGCTGAGCCAAGGCAAAATCCCATTCGGCCTGAGTCAGGAGAAAACACAGGCAGCCTTTAGTTCTGCGGTGCTCAAATTCAGCAAGCAAACAGTCATTACTATAAAGTTTGCTTTTTTTTTTAAAAGGCGCTCATTTTCCTCCACTGCAAAACATCTTTGGAAATGCTAATTACAGCTGTGTCTGTCTCATCCTGTCATGCTTTTTTTTGAAGAGGCTCTGCGGCCTGAAATCATTACCTCAGATCTGCAGCGCTTTGATTTCTGCAGCTTGTTGCTGTTGGCACAAGGCCAAGTCAGCTCTCTCCCTTCTCCCAGCCTCGGGGTTCGGTGAAAGGGGGGCGAAGGGGGGTGTCACCTGGCCCAGGTGTAGTGCTGCTCTCACGCGAGGCTTTTCGCAGAGCCTGTCTCGACTCGCAGCCATAAACAGCCCATTCACCCCCTGCGACGCTGAACTGTATAAACACTCGAGAGGGGACAGATTCACTGTCTGTTTACGACTGCGGCTCCTTTCCCCAGCTCCCCTCGGTGGTCTGTTTTACTGACACACTGCCATACTGTCCCATACCTCTCTCTCTGGAAAAGGCACTTAAAGAGCCGGGGCAATCAGGAAGCATTTATCTTGCACTGTTTGAGTGATGGAGCAGACACTCTCTCAAGGGGAGTTAGGCTGTTGTTGGGCCATATAGCTGAGTGGTAGAGTGTGTGTGGGGAGGGGTGTCAGACACTCACTGCCGAACAGCTGAGAACAGGGTCCCATGCATTCCTGGCATGCCTCCAGGCCCCCTTCCCCTCTGGATCGGTAGTCAGAGAGGGTCTTTGTGCTCAGCGGGCCGGCCTGGTCCAAGAATCTTCACATGATGGGGCCAACAGCTGCCGGGGCCGCTTCCTCCTTGTCCCTGCCTCGCCTCCACAGTATCTGTCTGTCTGCTGGTCCGCCAGCCTGTCTGCCTGCGGCCTGACCTCGGCTCCAGCTACTCCAATTTCCCAGCCCAAAAGCAGGGAGTGAGAGTCAACAATAAGGATTTATGGCTTGGACGTGATGAGTTTGATCACAAGGAAGTCACAAGGGAGTGTGTGTGCTCACTGTGGAGGTCTCAGTGGAGATCCTGGAGTGTTAAGTCACTGATCGATTTGTTGTACAGGTTACTGTACGGGAAGTTTTAGTTCCCGTTTGACATAAGCTGTGATAAAGCGCCTGACTAAACTCTCCCATCTTCTCTTTTTCTGTTGTTCTCCAGGAACCCAGCAACAAGCGTGTCC
>OMKZ01034221.1:0-13325 GCA_900302535.1 Neoniphon sammara | reverse complement strand
AGTGTGGGACATGTGTTCTGGCCACAGCCCCCTGATTTAAGCCGCTCGCTGAGAGTACGAGCAGCTTCTCCTCCCACATGAGATAACACAAGCGTACTTATAAGCCTTTGGTTTTTTGAAGTTCATTTTCCAATCAATTTAATATGGTTTTAACTCTTCACGCCCACATCTGAGACAGGCACTGTTATTTTACATGAGGCTTTTCAATGGTGGTAAAAGCATGCGGTCAGTGTGGATAGTTTGTGATAAAGCGTGATCAAAACAATGGTTGAGGGTTTTGTGAAATGATGCATCAGGATGGGAAAGAACTCCTGGTCTTTGGTTTCTGTGTGATACAGCGAGCAATTTCAATGCAGACGAGGAAGAAAAGACCAGTCAATCAAGTATTAGTCTACAGGATGTAACCGGAATAACACATTTCTGAGTGGTGTCCTCAACAAGTCCCAGAGGGACCATTTCCTGAAGTTCATAACTTCCTTATAATTTGCCTCCGTTTAGTTCTTCTCGGTGGTAAGAACCCAAATCCCCAGTCTCATCACTCTCCTTTGGTTTGGGGAAAAGAACAATATTGGCAAGGCATTAAAAGATATGTCTCATCACACTGTCCCCATTTTGTGCAACACTATCATTAAGATCCAGAGTGTAATAAAGTTAACTATTCCCTCCAGAGAAATAACATGTTGAGGTTTTATGAAAGGCGTAAACAGTTGCTATTAACCAGATCTTTTAGGAGGATGCCCCTTGTTTACATGCTCCCTCATAGACCACAATTGTCCCAGCGAGGGCAGCAAAAAGTGAGCTTTGATGATATCTAACAAAACAGTTTTCACAATTGTGATGACACACAATAGCAGTTTCTCAAAGTGACTATTAGTAATTATAATTTCACAAGGCTGTTATAAATCTCGAATACAAGATTGCATTGATTTTATAGTCCATGGCATCCGGTGCAACGTTCTTGTGGTTTTGAATGACGCTCGCGTGCCAAACCATGACTGCTATTTGTAAATGATCTCTCCACAGGTACCGATTCTGTATTCCATGACATAGACAGCGACACGTCTTTAACCAGCCTCAGTGACTGCTTCATGGCGTCGTCAGAAGTCAACTCCATGCAAGCCCGCGTGGGAAACCCCATCGACCGGCTCTACTCCATGCAGAACTCTTACTTTGCATCATGAAAGAGTTGAAATATCAGCACGGAATAAACTACCCATCTCAACTTAATGACTGACAGCCAGGAGGTTCTACACTAATATGGACATGACAGAAGAAACAACCTTTTTTTTTTTTGTTTTTTGCAGTAGCTCCTGGTTATGTGCAAAAGCTTACTCAAAGAAACCACTGTTGTAGAACAGTGACGATTCCTGGGGAAAAGACTTAAATATTGTTAGAGATTATTTGGTAGGATTGCTTATCTGTCACAGGAGATAGTACTCCTTTCTTTGTTCACTTAAAGAAAACGAGTAGATATTGAAGCCACTGATTACAGTCTCAAACCAAATAACACAGTGAGTTTATACAGTGCATGATCAATTGTAAACTAAAACTTTTTGTAAGCCCCTGGTTAAAATGTGTTGTTTGGACTGTTTCTTCTTTACACCACATGGATTTCCATGTTCAGCGTTAGCATTTTGATCACTTTCAATAGGTTTAGATATTGTGTTAATAGTAAATAGGTGCAGCATGTCTGCAAGAGTGACTGTAAATTTGTGTATGTATGAGAGTTTGTGTGTGAGAAAGAATTGTTTAGAGAAAAAAGTGGAGAATTTGGAGGACAAGTAGGATCAGTGAAGTGTAAATACTTTCCCCAGGCAAATTGGATGTGCATGTTAAAAATGGAAAACATTCTATTTATTTAACTATAACAGGCTCTTGAAGGTACATATTAAAACTGAAAAGCTTTATTTAAAAAGGAGAACATTTTTTTGTTGAGCAATTAGTGAATACATGAGTATCACAACTCATCTGTATGCCTTTTTAATATGAAGATTAACCCTTTTTGTTTTGTTTTGTTTTGTTTTTTTGTTTTTTCAGCCAAGCTGTAAATTAGCAATGTGCTATTTATTTCGTACAGACCAGAAACCTTCCATTTGTCATTGTCATATGTGCATTCTCAAAATGTTAAAGTTGCTAAATGACCAAAGTTGACTGGTTTGATGAATAAACAATGTCTTTCTCCTGATAACATTCAATAAATGCCATTCAGTGATCATTCACATGTCAACATTTTAAATCTGCTATGGTGAATAACCTCAACTGGTTTCACATCAGGACTCAAGTTTTTCATTTGCTGCAAAATTGTGAGCCTACACCATTTAGTCACCTGTCTAAATTGGCCCAATACATGTCAGGAGTGTCTAGCTGTCCTAATGTATGGCTTCCCTCTGACACAATGAGCAGTTTGTGGCAGAAACAGGCACGTGTATTGAGACAGAGGTAGGAGAAAGGTTCAAGTGACATACCAATACAGTTGCATGATTGGACGACGGCCCCACCCATAACCTCAGGGCTTGTCGGGCGGCTGCTTGGATGTACCATCTGGGTACTCCTTCATCTCGTTGACAGCTCCTCAATGTGGCTAGGCAAGCTTAGCCCACCGGCACACACACAGACACACACACACGCACGCACACACACACACACACACACGCACACACACACTAACACACACAGAGCACCTACACCAGCACCACTCCAACAGCTCCTTCCAAAGAAGGGTGTTCCCTTTTCCATACCACACATGAAGCCATGACGATTGAAATGCTGCCAGCAGCAAGTTATAACAATTTGCTTGTCATGTGACAATACAACGTAATGACAAATTTATGACATTTTGTGTTACAATTAGTCGGTATATTTCTATGATTCACACTCTTACAGGTCTTTAATTAATATTTATTGCTTAAGCCTGGGCAGAAGGAGTGCGTGGTACTGGCAAGTATGAGAGTGTACAGTTGAGCCGCTCTGCTGGTGTGGTGGTGTAGAATATATCTTTACTATCAAGCCTTGGATCTGACAGCCAGGTGTTGGAGGGAAGGCAAGACGGCCATTTATCTTCACTTGTCATGCTGATAGTATCTTTATCCCCACCCCTGAAGAAGCATCCCGTGACATCACCTTAGCCTCACACGTTATTGGATGACTTGTTTTGTATATGCAAATTTTTGGAAAAATGGCTTTATCCCAACCAATCATGACTCAGTGCTTGTAACTTAGCTGTGTTGGCTTCCTTTCCTCATTACCTACTATGATATGCATAAGCTTTGCTAAATTTGAATTAAAACTATATATTAGAAAACTGAATATAAGCCAAATTCAAGAGCTGAAACTGTGAGTGAGTGAGTCAGTGAGTGAGTGTGTGTGTGTGTGTGTGTGTCTATGAATAAGGCCGATGATGACAATGAGCAGGTTCAGGTGATGGGGCCAGTGTGTGTGGATTACAGCGTGAAAGACTCAGCAAACAGACGTGACAATGACTTCCATTTACAGTAAACATGGACGGAGCTGCGGTGCACACGCCGTGTTTGCATTGGATAGACAGACAGTACGACTGGCTGGAACCTCTCCCACCTCGGGTCGGGCCAGGTGAGCCCACAGAGAGGTGTTTAGGTGTAGAGCGAGACAGCGCCGGGGTGACAATGTGACAGTTCACTGAACCTTCATAAAGACGTTGGGGAATCCAGCTAGTTCATCCTCTCGCATGGCAAGGCGTCTTTGTGCTTATACACTGTTCCAATTGTTTAGTGTCTGCAATCGCCGTTGATATCATCAGCAGCGACGAGGAGTCTAGTTTCACAAGTCGGAGCGTATCTAATTTTGTCTAAACTGTCCAAACTTTTACCTCGCTCCACCCAGGCTCTTGGTACACTGTGTTAATGGGGGTCGGCAGGGTAAATTAAATAAAAATGGATCCAGGATGGTCTTTTTTTGACCATTTGCCCCTCCACACTCTACTTCTTGTGTCCTTCCTTTGTTTTTTCTTGCTTCCTCTCCCCACTTTGCACACTTTAAGTCTCCAGCTTGCCAAACAGAGGAGGCACGGGTGAATGTAGCCTATGTCGCTGCTTGTTCACTGGCACTGGGACTTGAATCAGCCAAAGACTCTCAGAGGCTGGAGGTAGTGTGGCCTGGATATGAAAACAGCCCCACTGAAACCTGAGCTGGAGACACACACACATACATAAACTCAAGGAAAGTTAAGAGTTGGCCTTCAGTAAACTGTTCACACATTTTCTCTTCTGCCGTTCTGGCACCACATAGGAAATGAGCCTAGTGACAATATTTTCATTAGATAACCAAAATCCCGAAATTTTCCACCTAAGACACAATTGGAGGTTTGTGAATCATTTTCTCTCTTAAGTGTTTGCTTCGGCCGTGAAAAAGCACATGCAGCTCCATTTGTTATTCAGAGGAGTCAGTTACGCACTGTTGAAGGAACTTAAAGAACGATTGTCGCCAGTGAACCCATAAGAGCACAGCAAGACCAAAGACAGTAGCTAATAATGAGCAGTAAGGAAACAGTCCATCACTTCATCACTGAGTGACACATTCAAACCACATGAGGGATTCATTTTGACATGGGTATTGTTTTGTATTTATTTTACATTTAATTTCTATGCCAATGACCGCTTTTAATGTACATTCCTAATTGCCATTTCTCAACATTACATTTCCAACAGACCAATGTCACATTTTCTTTTTTTGACAAACCAAATCCAATTAATTATAGCATGGGCCGGGCCAAAGGCACTCAGACATTTGTGGGTTCAATACAGTCTAGATCTCTTCTCATGATTTCACAGGAGTTCACGGGAGTTCACAGCTAGTCCAAGTGGGAGCAGGGGGAGCTTTTGGGTGTTTTTGCTGGGCATTTTCCATGGCGTGTGGTTAATTGTTAGGGGAGACTTTTAACCAGTGTCTGACACATATTCTTTGAGCCTCGAGGGCTTGTGCGTAATCAGATGACAGAGTATGCTGCGGTTTTGACCAGAGAGAGGGGTCACAGCCAGCCATCCAAGCATGTCCTCATAGCAAAGCGCTGCTTTATTGTGTCTGTCAGAAACACACAACAGCCCTGCCACTGCATGAGACATAGTTTGCATGTTACAGGTCTAACACAGTGGGAGTAATAGTGTTTTTTATTGATCCCACAGTGGGAAATCTTTTTATTTCTGAGATACCACAAGTGATATAATTCAGAACAAAGAACAATCAGGATACTATAGAGGAGAGTACATACAGAACAATGCAGCAAATAAAAATCAATGCCTACAGAACAGGGAAGCCACACTAAAAGGAACGGTCAGGTATAATCTGTTGTATTTATTGTGATACTACCTTGGTCTAGCAACAAATGACCATTTGAACCTCTCTGTAGACATTTCTGGGACATGTAAACATATTGCTGCAGCTCCTTTTTTCACCTCCTCTGCTGAGAAAGAGATGGTGCTGGATTCACCTCTCTGTGCCCAGGGGTGTAGATATAGCCCTGGATAGGGCTCAGTAATCCCCCAGCACTATTGGAGCCCATCTGTTTTGGTTTTCATTTTTCTGCATTATTAGTGCTTATTGGTACATGGTCTAGGAATGTAGCCAGGGTGTTTGAAGTCGAGGAGGAAGGTGATGCCAGGGGCACTGGTTGAAGGAATGATGACCTTAAGGTCTAACACAAGCCAGCACTCCTAACCTCCAGGAGCCTATCCCTTGATGTTGGAATCCAAGTCCTGCACACTTTCTTACATCAGACGCCATGGACTTTGCAAATTGCCATTTCACTTGGCAATTTATTTATTTATTTTATATATATACTGTATATTCCTAGGACTTCATGACATGGAGACAATGCACTATGCAGGACTGTCCAGGTGACTCTATTCTCCTAATAATCAGCAATCTTAGCCATCTCATTTTTGGTTTAATTTTTAAAGGGAAGTGCCATTGATTATTCAGCTTTAAACTATGTGACACCAACGTGGTGGGACAGTTTGATCTGTACCAGGGAACATTATCTACCATCTCCTAAGGCCACAAACAAAGAGAGGAGTTTGTCCTGCCAAGCAATCTGTGACATCATACCGATTTACAGGTCCAAAGAGAATAAAATGAAAAAGATGGAAAACACAACAGTGGCCAGGGAGATTTTTGAGGATCGGGGATAAATTTTCTGGCTCAGGGCTGATAGCATTATAGTAATATTAGAGACGATAAGCTTCTCTTGGATATTAAAGTTCAGACAAACATTCTAATTGTCCACAAAGTGAATTTATCTTTTATTATCAATGTATCAGCTCCAGGCTGTGCATTGGTATATAATGCAGATTAGAATCATCACTCTGTTTTTTGCACGAGGAGAGAGTAGCTCATACTCAAAAATCTGACTGGATTGCCCTAGATCAAATAAATACATGTAAATGCACAAATTAAATGACATTCTTCTTTAATAAAGGGACGACACAGCCCAACAATTTCATATTTACTTTGCATGAACACCAGAATAATTAGTATTGATATGCAAAGTGGCATGCAAAGTTAACCGATACCTGTGTGCATTTATCATTATTCCCCAGCTAAAGTTACCTTTTGGCAAAATACAGATGACACCATCTTTGACGCAGCAAACTTCTGACAAAGGAGTGTTCATCACTGTGATGCGTGGATGAGCATTTGTCAAAACGGAACAGAGAATTAAATCTGTTAGTGAGGGAGATAAACGCAGCAATCATATTAACCGCAAGGGTTGGAAGGGAGTGCGCACGAAGTTCAAGTTACTCAGGCAATTTAAAAATCTTGTCAATAAAGATTCCTTTTTATGTGCATTACTCCTCCTCCTAAAACATGTTTGCATATAAAAGCGTAACTTTATCAGTTCAATCCGAGAGCTTGTTAAAGTTTGAGCACCGTCTCTCAGTACACAATAATTCTTTTTTTCCTCTTGTCGGAGTGAAACTGAAGAGGAGAGGAGGCAGGCTCTTCTGCAGGACTTTGGGGCAGAGTTGCTGTTCACAGAAGGTCTTACAAACATTACCTCTGGACGGGGGGATGTGGTGCAGGACAAGGTGAGCCCTCAGCTGTATATTTAAGCTCTGGATGTTTCGACAGAACTCACCTGTGAGGCTGATAAATCACAGGCAGTGTACGCTCAGAGCTGACCGTGGACAGTAAATCTGAAAGTCAACAGCCAATAAGGGCTAAACCAAACTGTTAGGAATTCTGTTTTTGGCACACTTCCTGTCATGTACTCCCTATTTATTACATACCCTTAATAACTCCAATGAGAGGCCTTTTGCTTGGCATGCTGGAGGCCATCACTGACTTGTAAGACATACATTTGCTCTGAAAATAAGGCTTGACCTCTGTCCCCTATGTGGCAAGTCATAAAAGAAGCCTGTTGTACGCCTTTTGTTTGTTTATATAAATTAGATCCAATTTAAGTAATTCCTACAGATCTTTATAAAACTGTAAATCAGCAGCTGGTGAGTGCCACACTGACTATTGATGCTGTACTTAGAGTGCGCCTATTGCACAGAGATCGTCTAATGACCAGTGGGTCACATTTGACCTCTTCAATGACCTGCTCTAACTTGATAATAAGTATTGTTGGAAGACAGGGGTCAGTGTTAGCGTGCCCTGCTGTGCCCTTTGTTGCCGTGGTGAGACACAGCATCATTATCAGTTCATCATTGCAATTATAATCCATAATGTGAGATATGAATATCATTTGTCAGTGGTGTCTCTCCGTCCCTTTCCCCCTGGAGACAGAGCCCCCTTAATGGAGCTTTGATTTGGACGGCATTGATTAGCCTGACGCTCTCCTGCAGCTAATAGCAGACAATCATCCTTTGTGCGCCGGCCGGTCTTTTGCCTGTTTTTGACAGTTTTATTATGAGGACTTAAACAGCCCAAATAAACTGCAGATGAACAGCCTTCGCCGACTAGCTTTTCAAAAGGTTAGTAAATTTCAGCATATGGATTTTTTGGTGTCTCTCCCAAATGTCATGGTTTAATTATTAACTGTGGGGCCATTTTGGAGAGAGATTTGCACTTTTACAATATTGTTGTGCCTGGTGAGGTTAAGTGTTGAAAGTGCAAGGGAGGCCATTGTCCTTCCTCTGTGTTTAATGAAGACGGATTTAGAGATGAAGTGTTGGGTGTAATAAAGACAGGATGACCTTTAAGGCCGTTACCGCAAAGGGTAGAAAACTTTGATGGTCTAAGGAACAGATAAATAATCTACTTTCAGAAATTAAAAAAAAAAGCATGTCTTCAGTTTTATGCTACATTTTATTAATTGTCTATTGACTATTTCTTGACCCAACTTAAAACAAAAAATTTGTTCTATTTTTCTTGTGCTATGGTATTACCACTGAAAGCTTAACTATAATTTCTTGGTTAGTAGGATGGAACAATTACAGAAAATATTATTATAATTACAATATTGCCAAGCCCGATATCCAAATCACAGGAGCATCAAATGTGTGATAAAATAGCATTAGAAATGAAGTACTGTGGTGATAAAGATTTGGCCCAGTCAACAAATCGTATTCTCTAGACTAAGAAAACATGTTTGTTTGGTAAAGACTCCAGCATAAATTGTATCATCATCATTTCATTCATTTTTAAATTTTTTTTAGTGGAAATGAAAATTACAGTGCGAAAATTATAATCATTATTCCCACAAACATCGTGAATTGCAGAATCACAATATCCATCAAAATAACTGCAATATTTTTTCGTTTTTTTTTTTTTTTTTTACCAAATCGTTCCGATCATACTGGTTAGAGTCATTGTTTTTCCTGTTCAATCGACTCTGTGCGGATCTATGAGCTCTAACTCAAGATTATAAGCAATCACAAACACCAGAGGTCGTGACCTCCCAGAGTGGCCCTTATGAGTAGATATTGATTACACTACAGTCATTCAGCTAAGTGGACCTACCAGAGCAGAACACAGCCGTGTACTGTAGTGTTTTTGCAGAGAGCAATATCTGGCCTAATCCCAGCCCCAGCCCTGCCCTTGCCCTAGCCTCTGCACTTCTTTCTGCTGTGCATAGCATGTGTGAGTCTGCACCAGGGCTTATGTTTCCCAGAACTCCCGCTTGGCGCAGTCGAACCTTCATAGCACTGCGTCTGAAACCCAGAGTCCTCGTGCTCAGGCTTCTGCTGGGCGCTCACTGGCTGACTCCCAAGATGCTATGGCGCTACATGAGTTCACATGGTGCGCTCCCCCGCCTTCATATATGTCATCAGACTCGCCGTGCCCTCCTCACTGAAAGCTCTCTGTTGACTTCCTCTGCTGACAAGGGAGACCGGACCAGCTCCGTGCCGTTGAGCGCTAACCACTGAGCAGGGCCTTGAAACCGAATAAGTACAACTCTGTTATGAAATACTTAACGTTGCCAAATTTTATGTAGCATTCTGTATGAAGTGGGCCCATTTTGGGAGCAGCCGGTGATGTTTGACACTCATTCATACACTACAGAGATCCCCTATATGGTTCAATGAGTTTGTTTCAAGGCATTGTTCTGAGTAGCATATATCCAAGATATATGATGATGAATAAAGTGATGAAAATTTGATTGTTGTGTAAATCATGCTGAACTGTAAAAATTTCGACATGGTGTCAATCTGTAAATTGACAGAATGGCCTGATTTTCTTCTTCAGGTGTCTTGGAGCAGGCGTCTCAAGAGGAGGCAGCAAGCCCTGACAAAGAGCTGCCATTGCAGAAACCTACCCACAAACCCTTGCCTGTGGCTGGCCCTTTGAAGGTGCATGTCATTTCTTGTCAACTTGCCTTGGGAACACTGGATTCCATCCTCTTTGTCCTAAGTTTGTGTTCAAACTGTCTGGGATGATGCAAAAGATAAACCACTTCAATGTCATGCGAGGCAGGCCCAGAGTCATTAATCCTCAGAGTCAAGATTAACCATCTCCAAAAATGTCTCTGCCCGACTTGCCAAGATACGGCTTTGACTTCTCCGGGTCAGGTTCAGTGTTATGATGCAATGTGGAAAATGTAGAATTACAAAATGCAAAGTGTGGGGGAAAATTGAATCTATTTTTCTCCTACCTTCATTTTACTTTGCGGAATAACATGGTATTCTTATACATTCCCGCTATTTTCTGCTGCATGCCTAAGCAAACACACACACACACCAGGGTTGATGGGGGAACATGGCGTATTTGTGTCAGGCCAGCAATTGGAACGGAGCAACATTAATAGACCATGCAGGTTGTAATACAATTAAAACGCAAATATGCAAAGCACCGAGGGTGTCGCCGCTGTGCAGTATCAACAGAGACAGGTGCCAGCCATCTTTAGTGTCTACGACAAAGATCCCGCAGCAAATGATATCACAGTGATCAAACTGGATTAATAAGTGATGTCTGGGAGCTGGAATTCCAGCACGACTTCAGCCTAAAACAATCTAAAACTGTAAGTGATCTCAGCAGGAGGAGCCCTGCTTTAAAACAATAAACTAATCCGAGGTGGATATGTTGAAACAACTCACGTTCCAGGGACAGCAAGTACCCTGTAGGCTGCCAGTGTTGAGCGATGCCGTAATGACTACAGAGTTCCTATTTTCTTCATACTCACTATATATCTTCCTCCTTACACTTCTTACAAACCAAATGACTTAATGATTATTTTCTGTTCCCTGATACATTTCTTTGATTCGTGGAGAAGTGTTTAAGCCCTTCTGCGTGTCTGAACAGGTTAATTTATTTGCTCCGAGGCAACTGCAATAGTAAGCCAGCATGTTCCAGAGCGTCGAGGCTGACACAGTCCCGTCTCTTGAGCTGATTCTGGCCTACTGACATGTTCTGTCTTCTTGGAGGGGGGATTTATTCTCTCTTTCATCAGCTTCAATCTTGTGGTCTTTTTTTTCAAGCGGTTGATTGAGAAGAGGCTTCCCGTTGCCACCCAGCAATTTCCATAGACATACACAAATTGTCAGTCAAGTGATTGTTCAATAATACAGCCTTTAGAGCCTTTGCCCAAGGACCTGTAGCCCATTACAAGGCCATTACCAGTGAAAACCTTGTCTGGACAAGTGGAGGGAAACTAATGTGTTGGTGTGACGAAAGATTCTGAGTGCGAGGGTTTACAGCAAGAGGAGAACAAGAGAGGTGAGATCAATGGCAAATTAAGCCAGAAGCTAGGTGTGTAGTGAGTTCATTGCTATGGTATATTCTGATCATTAAAAAGTCATTCAAAATAGAAAGCTGATTCTAAGTGTAAGTCCACTGGCTTCAGCAGGAGTGGACATTCCTGTAGTAATGCCTTGAAAAATCTGCAGTTATACTTTGACCACTTTTGTTACAAAGACCAAAACAACTGAGTCATTTATTTATTTATTTATTTATTTATTTATTTTACAATTCTTGTGAATATATCCCTGCCCATCGATTTGTCTCCCTTCCTTTAAGTTGATGATGAATTTATTTGACACTTGAGATTTGCACATAATGCTACAGTAGCATTTGGTAAAGAAACAGTCGGGCTTTGTGATGACAGCTGCTGACAGCTAATGTTAACAGTAGCATTATGAATTATGTTGTTATAACTGTTTTTTAAATTCTTTACAAAAAAAATGATTGAATGTTTAAAATGACAGAATTGTGGTCGATTCAGACAACTTATCCAGTTGTGAAAATTAACACGGAATTCTAACAGTACAAGATCTGACAAATTGAGCAAACTTGGTTTTAATCAACATATTGTATTAATACAAGCCGGTTTTTCATCATAAAAGTGAGACGTCTAGACAATTTCATTGCTGCCACTGTTTCTGACAAGCTTAATTCTAGACTTCCACATCTGTCTTTATTTTCCTATGGGTTTTAACTGTCTATCACAATGTGGTTTCCAAAATTTGCTGGGTGTTTCTCAAGTACCCACACAAATCTTTCCAACTCCAATAATAAATTTACCATCATATTTTCTCCATGGTTAACCATATATACTTTATTCATTCCTTCAGATATATTGTCAGTAAATAACCAAATAAATACATATGTATCAATCCCTTTTCTTTTTTTTGTTTTTGTAGAAAAACATATTAGTATCACTGTAACTATACTATAACATAATATACTATCGCAAGAAAACTATGATGAACTTGATATCAACATTGAAGAAAAAGTCCAAACGACTGAATCACTTTAAAGATTTAACATAGCCATTAATTTAGAGCCTACAGCCAGTTTAATCAAAATGAACAGCATTGTCTAAAAAATTCTATAAACTGAAATGACCATGACATTAAACTATGTTAGTATGCACTCCCCTGTGGGATGGAGCAACATTTTTGTTGGGGAGGGGGGGGTCTTGGATTAATTAAGCAGAGGAACTCCCAGTTTGAGGAGCTTAGCATGTGCAGGGTGATGTTTTCTTCTGAGTCTTTTCCACAGGGATAGGTTTGCACTCATCTTTGATAGTTAACCCCATGTGACCCTTCCCTAGAGCCGGTCCCACTCCCACCTCACAGCTCCTGCTTCTCATTAGAGCCTGTCCACTCATCTGACTCAGTGCAAGTAGACCGCCACCCAAGCCAATGACATACTGTTCATACCAAAAAAATATGATATCCCGCCAAAAAGTAGTTTACTTTGCTTTTTTCCCCCCTTTGTGTGTGTGTGTGTGTGGCAATCATACCAGTGATTTAGACATCACTGATTAATTCACATTAGGAAAAAGAAAAAAAAAACATTGCTAGCTCAATCTACAGTCAAATCAATGTGCATATTATGAATATTTCCCTGAAATTACCATTCCACTAATTAAACAATTTACTTTGGCATGTGGCACTGTTAATATGCCAAGTAAATATTTTTACTGCTTTTCAGTGTGAAGTATATGAATTACCTTCATATATAAATCGCCATTTATCAACTCAGTGGACTAAACAGCACATCAATAGACTACAAACTTGTTTGAATTGTTTACAAATTTCAGCAGTTGTATTAAGAAAATATGACGTTTTATGAAGCTATTATTAAAAAGCATACACACATTGCCATTTTACAATATGCCCATGTGTACTATATTTTTGTTAGTTAGAATTTGTCTTGGGGATTTTTTATTTTTTTTTAGTTCCCAAAATTAAATCAAAGCACTAAAAACATACAAATAAGTTAACATTTATTGTCATTCATCTTATGACAAATGTCCTAAATTAGCTGCGCGACCACGCGCGATATGGCGTTTTGATGAACATTTTTTTGCTGCAAAGGTGACAGGGTTGAAATTGCAGCTGAGTCATTACCCTGTATCATTGCTATCTCGGTGTTATGATGAGACGTGAATTTGTCTGACCTCTCCG
>OMKZ01034219.1:0-11949 GCA_900302535.1 Neoniphon sammara | reverse complement strand
TTTTTTTTTTTTTTTTTTGCATGAAATACGGTGAACATTGATGATTGCTTTGTTTTATTGCTGCAGCCCAGAAACTTACAAAAGTGACTCATCTCTCTGGATTATGAGCCACATACTAGTAAGAATGTAATAATAATAATAATAATAATAAATTTTGCTTGTGCATGTTATTAGCAGTTACAGCAGCTTGTTGACCAGGTAGTTCCAATATCCAGTTCTGGGTATCCAACAGAAAAAAATCTACTGTAGTATTATTTATAATTTTGCCCAATACATTTCAACTTTCATATTAGTTTTCACTTCCAAATTTTAAAAAATGGATAAACTTGATTTGTGATGTACATTGTACCTGCACATAAATATGCCCACAGAGCGTCATTGTGAAATTATGATAGGGAATGAAGCAGGTGCATAAAATCCAAAATCTTAACCATTAGGTGTGATGGAATAACCTATGACAATAATACCCAGGCTGACACAAAGTGGAATCATTAATAAAAGCTGATATAAAATTGCACTACCAGACAACATCAGTTTCCATACCAAAGAATAGCAGGTTTGCAATCCTAATTTTCTTTTTCTTAGAGAACAAAAGCGATCTCTTGTAATCTGGTGAGTCAAGAAATCAGGTCCAGAATATGGAGAGTTCACATTGTTTCTTTTCTCTATAGCACCATGACGACCTTCATTCCTCAAAGTCATTGCCATGCATTGTTTAGTATATCATGCATATTTAAAAATGTCACCCGAGATCTTTTGCAGCAAACTCTCTTGGTGTTCACAGAATCAGCTCACACATGAGCTATCAAAGTGTGTATATTCATTGCGTGTCTGAGATAGATATACATGTCAGTGCTCTTAGACTTAGTTACCCCTGTTTGGCATGCATTCAATGAAAGTTGCTGCAAATCTGTTATGTCTCAGAAATGTCTTTGGGAGAACAGATGAGAATTTTTTAAGGCAATCCTCAGGCTAGACGTACATTTTTAATATCATTTTTATAGATAATGATAGCCCAGAACTCCTGCAGGATACATTTGGTGGTGCTTCAGAGCTATTTCATTTGTGAATAATTCATGATTAAAAAATGAAACTTTGAATGAATCTAATTTGAATTTAAATCTGTGGCAGAGCGAGGTATGATTGAAGGACCCCGTGTAAGCATCCAGATGCTGGTAGATGCTGCCTATCTGCCTTCCCACTCTGCCTACAGGAAGACGAGGCTGAAAGCAGCCCAGTCACACGCTTTGCTACGTTACAGTGCAAAACTCCACATGACAGACGCAGACTCGCTTTAATAACTCCAGGTGTGAATACATGAATTACCTGCAAAGAACATCTTCATGCAATTTGTTAAGATGAATGTGGAAATGTCTTTGTCCATATGGCAGCGTGGATCATGTGAAGAAACTGATTAGCATAAAAACAGATTGGTGTGTCTGTGCACGCATGTTTGTATGTAACATGTGAGTGTGTGCAAGCATGTGTGCCAGTGTGTGTATGCGCGTGTGTCTCTTTCTAAGAGGTCTCAAGGTCTTCCTGGATTTTCTTTTGTCACGTATCCCTCGGGTTTATGTCTTAAATGTTCTGCCTGTGGCACACAGAAGGACAAAAAGAAAGAGTTAATGACAATGTCAGATTGTGATCCTGGCATTTCCCTATTGACATCTTCAATCCCCCCATTTACATTTCATATCTGCATGGGCCACTGGCTGGGGCCCGCTGTGAAAGGCCATGATGGATTAAGGTATCACTGTGGATGTATGCTACCTTATGGACAGACAGGCGGGCAGGCGAGAGACCTAAATCCCTGTCTGGAGCAGAGCAGGTCTCAAGCTGCTCGTAAGCTCTCATCAGTCTCACCCTCTGCCTCCCAGCGCTCCCCGCCTCATACCTAGGAGATCAGCCATGATGGCATGTAATGGTGGATGTAATTGCTTTGTCCTCTATCTATCTTTTCCCCTTCTCCTCTCCGAGTCGTAAGTAACCAAATGAAATGAAGTGACATAAGAGGAGAACATATGAGCTCCTTCTGGATGATTTCGGGAAGTAAATGTTGGGACTGGAGCTCGATCTCGGAGCTAAATTGTGAAGCATGTGTGACAGAAAACAGTAAGAACAACAAAAAGAAGTCAGCATAAATCTGTCTTTTTTTTGTGCGTGTTCTTATTGGTATATCTGGCAATGTTTCCTCCTCACCCACATACAGCTGGTAGCTTAGTGGAAGTCTACTGACTGTTTTCATATCGATGCATCGTAGGAAGTAGCAGATGCCGCATGCTGACTGAATATGTTGCTCTCTTTCTGTTTAACAGGGCTCCTAAGCCCTAAAATCATGTTTTCAGCTCTGCAAGCTTGCACCCCGGGACTGTAAATAGCCAGTATCAAACAGCTAAGGTAAAACAGTAATCCAGCCCAACGCAGCCAGTTGTTGGGATTTTCTCCTTCTCCTTTCCAGATACTATGGATAAAGTGATTGTCTTGTTTTCCCAGTAACACTCATGAGTCAGAAAATGTGTTTCTCATTCTTGCGGAACCTATCCTATCCTTCATAACCATGAAGGATAAGGATATCCAAGATTCCTTGTTAGTATGCAAAACAATGCATCATATTTTTCACCATGCCTCATTTCCAATTGCAAATAGGAAAGGAAAGAAAAATATGTGAGAGATTACTATGTTAAACAATTTGGTTCTGCTTAATAGCAACTCCTTTGATTTGGTCTCGGGGCCCTGAGATGAGCGTGGATGAGAAATGATTGAGATGCACGGTGGAGCTTGTTCCTGGCTGCCTGCTCTGCTGAACAGGCCCACTTCACCATAATAAGAGGTCATCCCTGGTGGAGTGTGGAAATGTGTCTAATTAAAACAAAATGCTTTATCAAGAGCTGAGGCGAGTGAGCAGCCCCAGTAAAATAAATAGCCAGCAATTTCCTGAGATTCATATTCTGATAAGCATCTTATTAAAACAGCCCACTATCTAATGGAAATGCTTTGCATTGTAAGAGAACTTGAGCTAATTTTCTCTCTCTTTGGCTCTCTCTCTCTCTCTCACACACTCACACTCACACAGACACGCACACGCACGCACAAACACACACACACACACACCCATACACATTCCCTCAAACCCTCCACCCCATGTCTGTGCGTCTGTGTGCATATATGTTGACAATTGTTTTTGTGAACCTGTATATGTATGTGGGTGGTTTGTGTGCGTCTATGCGTGTGTATGTGTGTGTGTGTGTGTGTGTGTGTGAGAGAGAGACAAACACTATGACTAATAGGGAGTCTATCCATTTTGTGAGGTATTTTGGATTTTGCACACCTTGCACTTAAGTGGGAGTGTAAATTACTTAGTGCTGTGGGCACAAAGTACTTAATTGTTTTTTTGTTTTTTTTTTCATCATTATTCATTCTCTCTGACAGCTCAATTGTGGCACTGATGTGTTGAAAGATGGGCCATCTGTACTTTTGCCACTTTCTCTCACTCTCTCTCTCTCTCACACACTGTCTCTCTCTCTCTCTCTTTCCCTCTGTTGCTATTTTTGAGGTGCCATGCCTCCATACTGATGGCATCTTAGTCCATGATTTGTTATGGCAAATCCGATGTGGGAGATTATAGCGCGAGTCTCCTGCCCATAAAATGCCTCCAAGCAAGGGCAAAATAATAAAAAAACAATTTAATACAATGCCTCACTCAGCAAACACATCAGAGCAGCTCGCAATTACCACGTCTCCAGTGATTGCATCTCTGTGGAAATTAATTGCCATTTTAATTTTGTTTTTTTCCATTGACAAATACTGACAAGTTTAAGGGATGCTTCCATCGAGAGCCACAGATCAGTTCAAGTTCACTTCAACTTCAGGGCTCATTGTTTTCCTTGAAGAGGAAACAGAATACAAAAAAAAAAAAAACACGAATATGAAACCCACTCACTGAGATCACAGAGGATCACTGATAAGATTGTGCCTGAGCTCTGAATAGTTTCTACTTTGCCGGAACAACTTGAACTGGCAGTCATGGTGTGACTTGCTGGATTTTTTAGCCTAGCTTCTTTCCATTTCCCAGTAACCCGCCGTATGAAAAGCTATTTCTCTTCGGTGTTGAGAGGGAAAGCTGACCGATCATCACCTCATGGTAGCGTGCTGCTGGGGCTCCATGGGTGGGCCATTACTGATGTAATGGGCCACCTGTATGACTGTGGTTTGTGTGTGTGTGTGTGTGTGCGTGTGTGTGAGCACATTTGCTATTTGCATGGGAGTAATCCCAGGAGTCTTTTGAGTATATATCCGATGCCCACTCTAACAGGTGAATTGTGGGAAGGGAGCAGTGGGGGTGGACTTCCATAATGGACCCAGTTCAAATATCGATGTCCCATGATACACACTACACATTGTGAACTCTCCTACATATTACTGTTATGTACTGAGAGAGGCAAAATATAGTCTGCTTTGTACCTGTGTGTGTGGAGGCAGGATGTAGTTCATTATATGTGCATCTATATGTTACATTTTCTTTTTTTTATCTTGGTTTTAACCCTTCTTGGTGATCGAGTGACAGGTTTTCTCATGTAGAGAGCAAGGCCAACAAAGGCAGTAGAATAAATAAGTACATATTAGCAAATAAATAAATGTGGCAATGTAATCCAACATATTGAGCTATTCCTGGAAATTATTCTCAGTCAATAAATAATTGCAAAAATACAAGCTCTAATGACCAATCAAAATAGGATGCATAAATCAATGAAAATAAACAAATAAATGTTGATGACCTCCTTTATTTATCCCCTCCCTGCCAAAAGCTGGTTAAATAAATGGTTAAACCTGAAAACATAAAATTTAGAAAGGATCGCTATACTACTAGCTGACACATGGATAGTATCCATCTTTTAACCTTGGAACAGCAATAATTGCTCACTAAGGTGTCACATACCTAAGATTGACAGTTCATTTCTTATATAATTGATTCCTGATATTATTTTTCTCTCCAATCAGTCAGATTGCCTACGTGGGTCAGCGGAGAGCGGGAATGGAATTCCACCGGAGTTGACAGGTTGCCACATTCCCTCGTGATATCCTCAAATATGGCTGGAGGGGGGGAAAAATTAAAAGGCATCACAAGAAGCCTCTTTGAAACCTTCCAACTTAGTATGAAATCGCAGCGTGTGAGCACTTTGATCAGTACATGGTTGAGCGGAAGCCTTGCAGCCAGCCATCTCTGTACATTACTGTAGGGAGCCGCGTTCCCAACGCTCCCGCAGCCCCTCCACCTGACCAGCGTTTCATTTGTTCACTGAACTGATCACCCAACAAATCAGCTTTGTGCTTTGCCATGAATTCCCTCTCTCTGTCTCTCCTCACATTTGCCTCCCAGCATCAAGCCAGTGTACAACCGCGTCAATCCAGGGACAAACACATTCACAATCCGAACACTTAAACTCTTCACCCCCTCTCTCACAGTTGTCTCTCTGCTCTGAAAATCCCTCTCTTTCTGTTCTCTGTCCATCAGGCCAGGTTCCAAATGCAAACTAGCATGTAAAGCAATTGATGGCTTGCCTTTCAGATGACTGATGACTTGTCAGCTTTATTCTCAGATCCGGGCCGGACACGTTGCGGTGGCTGAATGGCTGAGTTATGCCATCGTGAACTTGGGCCATCTTTACACAGCCTCCTGCTATAGTAGAGGCCCGGGGGTTTAATGAAAGCCTGTGACAACAACTGTGCCTGTGAGTTATGGGCCCATCGATTAGCATCCGCAACATCCTCGCGTCGCATTAAGGTACTTCAGGGAGTAAAGACATGAGGAAGTGATACAGAGGCATGGCAATGTGAACATTTCCCAGCTTATCAACCCCAAGGATAAAGAATGCATTCATTTGCTTATCACATGGTTTTCATACAATATAACACACTCTTTATGGGTGATATGGACAAATATCTTTGACGAAATACCTCACTATAGATTGTAATGATACTGTACAGTAGGATGACTCTTGGTGTTTTCATAGGAATACTTACACACAAGATTCACAGTAATGTGGATATGATGACCAATCAGGTAAAGACAAATAATATGACAGCTAGAACAGTCTAATAAGTTCAGATAACTGCATCCCTTTACTGTAATGAAGTCTTTAAAACCAGGAAAAGACAACACTTAAGTCGTATCATATTATGATATTCAAAATCCCTGACTAAATTGTCTCGTATCACAGTAATGATTTAATATCAATGCATCGCCCAGCTCTCTGACAGTTTACAGATGACAAAATCATATGCGAGAGATCTGTGGGGTTAATGTAAGGTCGTGATCCATCATTAAACTCACTCGAAGGCTAACTGCAGCTCGCAAACCCGACCGAGGCCGAGAGTCGTCAGCAATTTATCCACCATGTGCATATTCAGAGTAGGGACCAGCTGATGCTCAACGTATCGCACCAATTATTCTGTTAACTTCCTGAGAGACAACTTGAGGAATTTTGCTTCTCCTCAGCACACAATTATGTTCAGCTAAGGAGCAAAGATAGTTGCAATTCTCATTTGCCCATGTTAAAAAATGTTAATTATCGGGCCAATTAGGCCTATATTGTCCCCATTACAAATTGTGCGTTGCTCTTCACTCTCACAGAGCCTGCTACAAGCCTTAGTGACTCAATCTGTGTCCTGAAGTGAAACATGATTGATGGAGTTGTGTATAATAACTAAGCTTCACCTTACAAAAAGGGTTTATCTATCATTTCTCTCCACACAAAACTGGCAAAACCTCTCCTAGACAGTTCTCAGCACCCTGTTTTCTCAATATGAATTGAGTTATGTTCCAATCAAACAAATCACTGCTTGTTCCAAACAGGGCTGTGAGTAATGGGTTGAAAAGTCTGTATTTGATTACCCCTGCCGCCAGGGGTTGACTAAGATCCATTTGAGAGGTAGTGCAGTGGAATTCCAATATGGACACCCTCCAGCTATTGACCCTGTCTTTAAGTGGGCGCTGTGCTTTTAGTGTACTTACACACTAGTTGTTCCACATCTTCCTCCCTCTGGCAGTTTTGCAATACTTTTGATGGCAGACACTGGCTCCCTTTTCCCCACTCTGCATTATTGATGCATCGGAGAATGTGGATAGCCTACTTTTTGTCATAACTGGCTAAGGGCGCAGATGCAAGAGGGTGGGGGGGTTGGTGTTGGCGGGTCTACTTTACTTTCATTCCATCACTGTAATAAAAAACAAATATTTTGATCAACAACTTGTTCGAGACGATTGGTCTCGTTAATATGAAGACTGGCAAAAGTCACCGCTTGGCAGCAGAGATTAGAGATTTATCATGTACACAGTCTGAATACAAGTGGATAAAAATACAAGGTACAAAGGGTAGATGGTATGCAGAAAATACTCACATTTGAAAGGCAAATACGTATTGGCCACTTGCCCAGTGAATAAAAAGGAAAAAATACATTGAAATGAAATACAGCTCAACAGGGTGTGTAGCTCAAGTGGTGAAATATGAATATTCAAAGAGATTTGACTGTAAGAGGCCAAGAATAGTTTGAGCAGAACAGAGCAGATATGTATGCAAGGGTTTTAATACCATTTGATGCATGCTTCAAATGGTGTGCATAAGAAATTAAAGCATAAATATACAATATAATTGGTCCCTGAACCAGCGGTGAGCAGTGCAATAGTTAGAACTTTGTGGAGGAGCATGACCGGCCAGTGTCACTGTGTAATTTGAATGTAAGACAGCAAGACAAACAGAGAGAGAGAGAGAGAGAGAGAGAGAGAGAGAGAGAGAGAGAGAGAGAGAGTCTGACTTTGTAAAAAGCAGCTTCAGATGTTGGTCTATAGATGGCAGTGTTCTAACAGAGTTGATGGGAGAGCTTCATTTACTCGTCACTGTGTTCCCTGCGCAGACAAAACCCCGTGATGGGTAAGAAAGATTCCCTCTGATTGTTGTTGTGATGCGCAATCATTTATATAAATATGTATAACTCATTAACAAGTCCATTAATAAGATTTCCAAAGCACTTATATTCAGTAGAAAATTATGCTCTGTATGAAATAGTTGCTTTGGCTCTTACAATGTACTTGTAGCCTAAATTGTAATAAAGTTATGACTAATCATTACTTTATTGGGATCATAACAAAACTTCATTAATGTAGCTTTATTTTTTATATGAATACAATTTTTTTCTGTAGGGATGGTGCATTGCAGATTGCTGTATAGACTACTATTTTTAGGACAAAACGCTCTGTAGTAAAAATAATAATAATAATAATAATAATTCTTTTAGCCCAAAACACAGGTCTACTATTTTGCTAAATTGTGCCAATGTTTCTCTTATTTCCTTATTATTCATATTTTCTGTCTTTGGGCCGAAACGGTTAACATCATAATGAACCCGAGTGTGGAGGGGGCTGGGTTTAAACACGCAGTGTGCCAGTGGCAGCCTACACACACTACTGTACACTGATGGAGCCGCTAATCTATGTCAGTCCGACAGAGCCCTGTGAGAAAGCCAGGCTGCGGGTCTGAACCAACGCTGCGAAATTACACCGTTGGACGATGGCAAGCCTGACCACAGCTTGCCCAGCCCGTATCCATCCCATAGCCTAGAGGAGCTTCTAGCCTGAACTGAAGGAATGTGCCGTTCCACTGACACGGTCTTCTAAATGAACATTAGGACAGAGGCGGTCAGATCAGACGATAAAGCTCTGCGAAGTTTACGCGCTGAATCACAAGCGTAGATCAGTTATTCTTCTGGTGGTAATGAAGGTTTTAGTTGCGTGAATGAGACCGCCGCCGCCGCATTCGCGTACTCTCTCACACATGTTCTAGGAATTGCAAGGAATTGTAATGGTAACATTGTTGAAGCATCTGTAAGAGGCAGACTTTCCCCAGATAGCGCACTTGGAAACATTTTTTTTTTTTTTGGCTCCCGGTGGATGTGAGTCGAGCGCATCAGTTAAAACAGAAGACAGCCGCGCTGGAGGGAACAGGATAGCCAGCGGATCCAGTTCAACATGAAGAGGTGAGTGACGACCACGGCGCTCATTTCAGTATTTTACAGTGTGCAATTATTTGAACTGTGCATGAATGCCACAGATGCTCAAACAATAAAACATTACCGCTGTTCAGTTAAGGGCTAATTTTCGTTTACTGCAGAGAGAAAGAGAGAGAGAGATAGAGAGAGACAACTGGATGGAGGCACATTTTTCATTAGGCTGCAGGCTCTGATAAGGCAGCAGCCTATTTTACTATTTCATTGTAGCCTCAGCACCGCCAACACTGTCGCATAAATGAAGGATGTGGTGTAGGCTAACTATAAACGATATGCTTTACAGCAACAGTGCTGTTTGTGCGTAAAATAAATGCGGTGGAACCGTTTTCTGCACCTTTTCACAGGTGTTGCACTGGATCTTTGGCATTACTATCTTTCATGCTCTCTTCCCATTCATTGCAATTCAGCTATCTCCATATATACGTCAGTTAAACCCATTACTGAGTTACAACCTGTTCCAGAGAGAGGATATTTCCAGTGCACATTGCTCTTGTGTGCTTCTGGCTTGTGTCAGTAAGATCTTGTTCAGCAGCGTTTAATTCAGTTACTCGCCGGCAGAATTATTTTTAGAGCCTCATCTCAGATTATTTCCCTGTGTTTGCAATCATCACAGTGTTAGACTGCCTAATGGTTTTGCTCTGCTGACCTTGACTGTGCTCAACATTACAGTGATGTGCTCTTCTACACAATACTCACTCCACAGAATGCAGTATACTGTAGGCTAGATGGATTGAAATGATGCCAACTGGTAGTGGGTTATAGACCTCAGCCTGTGTGTCTCTGCAACAAGTGAACCATAAGCCTATTGTAGAAATCATTGTTTATTTTAAGACTGAATGCATTGTGACTGAGTGCATTGTGTAGCAGGGTTACATAAGGTCTCTAATCTATTTCACATCTCTCTAAATGCTGTATATTTCCAGTTGAATTTATTCTCATTTCAAGTGTCAACATTAACGGCCTCTTTTGCATCTGAAAACAGCTATTCTCAAGCATTGTTGCCAACTGGCATCAATTTAGGATTCCAGATCTTCTCTAGATCTCATCTGTCCTGCTCAGCAGATGCACCCACAAATCTTCATTTTCCGTCACACTGCAAGCGCCCCAGCAAGTGCCCATGACAATGACTCTAAAGAAAATAAATGTTGTCTTAAGTAGAAAATTGCCTTACATTTGCATGAAAATAACTTACATCTGCCATGGCTGACTGGGAGCATATTAATCCCTCTGACCGTGCAATCAAAACTCGTTCCTTCTTGGTGAAATCAGGTTTTTGTGTATCTGAAGCGTGACCCTCTCACATCATTATTTTAATATCCATCTCAAAGTGAAACAGCAGTTTGACCCCCAAAGCAGCCACCAGGGTGGAAATTGCTGCCTTTGGAAGAACAAACCAGCACTCAGCCTTGGTTTGATTATCACATGCTGATTATATTCACCTAATTAACTCCAATCTAATGGAAAAAGCATTCACTGATAGTGTGGAGCTGCTGCGGTGCAATCAGTCCTTCTGACCAGTTGGCCGATCAGAGGCTGTTATAAGACTATTATAGACAATTATATTAGCTCTGCTTTGGCTTAAATTTATACATCATTTATATGCCCACAGTTCTTTTAAATTATGTCCTTAACCTTTATATGACTCCTCCTTATTGCTGCCAACTTCCTACTTTGAAGACAAGATCATACATTGCTGTTAGAAATATTTGCAAAACTCTTGTTGGTAATTCCAATTTATTCTGAAACCAATGAGTCACGGCCGGCTAACTTCACTTTTTTCATAATGGAGGATATGAGCAACAACGTTAAGAATTCTGCTCAATAGCACTTTCATGTGATGCCTTTGAAGACGGGCAGTCCAAGGAAGCCTTTCGAGAACCACAACATCACACGCCAGCTCAATCAATAAGGTTAACCTCACAAAGCTGGAGAGAAATTGCCTCCACTGGACAAAACTTATTCCGAGCTTTGTGGCCCC
Organism: Neoniphon sammara; assembly: GCA_900302535.1. NCBI lineage: Eukaryota > Metazoa > Chordata > Actinopteri > Holocentriformes > Holocentridae > Neoniphon > Neoniphon sammara. The sequence goes on along the minus strand of OMKZ01034219.1, from coordinate 911 downwards.
GACGGTTGATGTTTCTCCGCTGTTGCCTCTCCACTTCAGTTCTCTGCAGGGGGCTGCAACAACTTGATTGGATTTACGGTGATGCGGTGAGGTCAGTGAGGTATTCTGCACCGAGTCGTCCTCTTACTGGACTGATTTGCATAATGTTTGTTAAGAACCATCGTGTTTCCAGAGGGCTAATATTCAAGAGGTCTTCGGTTCATGATAGTGGTGTTTTTCACTCCTGCTCAGATGCAACTTTCAACTTGTGGCTTCATTTAGTCAAGAAGGCAAGGGATTCATCACAACTTGAGTTTTTAACACCTTGGTTCTGCATATTCCATTGGCTGAACAGCAGTCTAATACAGAGAAATGACCAGTGACGATGAAACTAGACTTTGTCTTTACAGCTGTCGGTTGCTGTAAGGTTCTGTGGATTGCTTGTGGAGCCTCTAAAGTGTCATAATATTGCATGCTAGACCGCCCACCATCACCCCTGCCACCACCGCCATCAGTTTCTGCGAGAAAGCCATGCGGACTTCTGCACATGGCTCAACAGCGTCCTCTGTCGATGAAGACTCCTTTGAGCCAAGAGCCCGGTTAATTATCGGGGCACGATCTGAGCGTTGCTTACTGCCACAGCTTCTCTCTCCCATCCAGCGCTTTCCTGCTATTACAGCCCCGCGACCTCATGAGCTTTCACTAACTACTTTATTCTTGTTTTTAACTGAATTGAGCCGCTGCTGTTGTTCTATTTGCTGTGTCACCACCAGCCTGCACACACAGCGCTGCTTGCTCCACTCCGGGTTCTCCCCTTGAGGCAGCCAGACTCACCACTGTTTAGCTTGAGAGATTTTGACAAGTTGCTACGCATGCAGGCGGAATCCTTGACCTATTTCTTAATCACTGAATAGTGCAAATGTGCTCAGTGG
>OMKZ01034218.1:22266-33660 GCA_900302535.1 Neoniphon sammara | reverse complement strand
ATAATTTCATCAAGGTGCCTCCATGATATCATCAAAAGATTCCTAAATATAGTGAATACTGTACACTGGGTGTTTGCATAAACAATGTGTTTCCATAGAGGATTTGATGAAATACTCTCTCATCTGACAGATAAAACAATGGTTCAGGGGAAAAAAAGATTCTGAGAGAGCGAAGAAGAGCAGTTCTTTTGCGTGTCAGATCTATTGCTGCAGCCGGTCATGAAATAAAAAAAGGAAGAAAAACAAGATAGCTGATTTAATATTTTCAGTTGCGGGGTGTGGATGAAAGGCAGAATAATTTGTTGCATATGATTGTGGTGTTGGTGAGAACACAGTGATTGGAGGGCTGTTGTGTTAGCCACTCTGAAGAGGCTGCACCTGGCCACTTGAATTGGCCTGGCTTGATGCTAGAAAGGCCGGCACATAGTGATGGAAATGAGGGTCGGCCTCAGTATCAAACACTGAATGATAAAAACGTTTGAGGAGGTTCTGGTGGGTTGAGGTGTTGCCTTGAGAGGTTAGAGGCTTGTGTGTATGTGCAAATGTGTTCCTTTGTGCATTTAAATGCGTTCTTGTGTTTTTACTGTTTTAGATAATCTGCAGTGCAAAAGGTAATCACTATTAAACATCGCCAACAGCTCCATTAGTTTCCAACTGGGAACCCACAGGACACATGTTGTTCAGCTTTTGAGTAGACACTGACTGGTGTTTCTCTTCAAAATTACTTCCTGCACTACCACTCAAGTTGGGTGCCATTTCCCGGCTCTGCAACTATGCACTTAAAATCAACTGAGCATGCCTAAACTGGAATTTGATAGTAATTTACATTTGCCATCCTGCCAGAAAAAATTGGGGATGTCAACATTGACGAAAGGAGGTGATGTTCACTTGTTAAGGTGAAATTAGTTATTCCACTGCACTAGATTTTACTGGCTGAACTGTCAGTTTGTTTAAGGATAATTTAACATGAGCAGTTCTCATGGGTAAAATTGATAGATGCAGTAAATACATATTTATTGTGTTCAATCGTAGATAAAAGCATTTACTGCTTTGGCACAGGGGATTGTGATCAAAAGGTCACAAAGGGAAATGTAAAATGATGTTATTAGACATTTCACTGAGGACATTTCAAAGAGATCATACAGTTTTCACTCACTTACCTTTCCAGAGTGCACCTCATGTTGCATAATCTCGTACAGGATGAGGTGGAGGACTAGAGGGCTTCATTACTTTCATAACAAAGGACCAGCAGAGGAAATGTGATCATGTTGCATAAATGTTGAACCTTTTATCTCTGAACCAGCAAACTTTCAAAATACACAAAACTACTTCACCAAAACCTTGACCTAAACAGTTAAACAAGGATGTTACTGATAACATTCATTATATGTACACTTACCAGGAATTCATATGTAAAGAGGATATTCTGTCATCATCATCATCATCATCATCATCAGTCTGATTTTTTGGACAGTAATATCAAGAAGTCTTGTTAATCCTATTTTGCAAATGAACACTGCAGTACTTCCTGCTCCTTAATAACTTCAGTAGACCAATGAGTGGCAAATATAATTATAAACAGAGCAACATAATTAACATGTTTTGAGGAGGTTGCATTCTTCAGCCTGTCATCTGCACTGAAAACACTTTTCCTAACTTAAAAGGTTCACTACCATGAAGGAATTCTTAGGCAGAGCCCATTTAAGGCTGCAAAAATCTTTTTGGAAGGTTTCCCTGTAGAGCCATTTTTAAATAGAACTTTATAGGACCTTTAAAGTGTTTAACCCTGGGGAAATTGTATGAAAAGCTGCAAATCAGCAGAATTCAAATTACACTGAAGAACTAGATGTGCTGTCGGAGAACGACAGACGGATATATCCCCAAAACGACTTGAGTTTGACTTGACAGTGGCACTAGAGGAAAGGTCATTGGGTGTCCAAAATCGATCTCGTTCTTCCTCTAGGGGTCATGCACAGTAAATCTGAAAGGATTCAAATTAATGGCATTCAAGTTATCACGTTAAAAGCCAGGATCTGTGTTGTCGGACACGGCGGCAGTCTGGGTGAATCCATAATATCCCTGACTCTGTGGTTTGGGGATATAACTACCCTGCATTCTGTATTACTGTGGGCTAGGCTGCAGGCACAACATCATACATTACAATGGGCTTTCAAGTTACTGCCAGCAGAATTTGAAACTTGTTGACTTTGGTGATCCCTTGAGTCCTGATAATGAATCCTTGTATCAGTACTGGCAATGTTGTTGCCTTTGTTAAATCTCCCGCCCTTTACTTTTGCACCCTTTTACACCCTGTCACTCATTGGTGGCTGAGCTGCAGTAGCTTGTTTCTTTGAGACAAATACATCTTTGGTGGTGTATAGTTTAGTTACTGATTGTCTGAACTAGCAAAGCAGCTTCTTTGTGTATTAGGTCTGGAATTTACTAAGTTTGCCCAATGCTAATGATATAGTACTTACTCACTTTGTATTCAGAAATGCTTGCTTGTGTTTCTTTCACAGTCTGTTTTTGTAATTGCTTTTGCTAATCTGTGTGTGACAGAAGATATTTTTGCTGGCAAATATTTTGCCTACAATCAGATTGGCTAAGCGGAGCAGTTTGGCCTGGCAGATGTAGAATTTTTGTTAACAGGCTACTGTGAAACTGTACAACTAACCTGCTGGAGCACAGCTCTGTAGTAGAGTGAATCCATTCATCTTGACAAAACATTGTGAATGTCGTGGTTGTCCTGATTGTTCAGGACTGTAGTAACTGTGATGCTGCACTCTAGCTTGGCAAAATGGGATTCAACAGCATCTGTAGTTTCTGTTTTTCTTTGCCTGTAATATGGTATAATACTTTCCTGCAGCAAACAAGTTGAATGAAGCAGTTTTCTTTCTGTTTTGGTTGAGTCTGTCAGTCAGTCCTGCACATTTTGTGCCAAATTGACACTGAGTAAATACATGAAAAGCAACACAGAGTTATACAATTTTCCCCATAATGATCTCATTTGTCTACAGCCACTAGGCTATATTATGTTACTATATTCTACACATTTTAACATATTAACATTTTGAAGTCTGTGCGGAGGCAAAATTGTGCACTCATCACGAGGGTAGCCAAGGCTTGTTGTTTTATACATATCTGTGTTTCCCCTAGATTTTTTTTTCTCTTGAAGGGGCAAGGATTATGAAACAAGATTTAGGTCACAGAACACTGGCACTCTATTGAAAAAATTTTAAGGCAGTGTGGCAATTTATGTTGCTGGGGCAGCCAGTGGTAGGAAGCACTGATACATAGTCAGTATTGCGAAGTCTCAGCAGTGACAGTTCAAACAGAGCTTGAAATAGCTAAATTGTTCCAAAGGCAGATGCGTGGACCATTTTAAAACAAACTCTTAAACTCATCTTGGCCTGTCAGAGCTAGGAACTGTCAAAGTCAAAACCACTGAGGGACCTACTGTATCACAAAGCGCTGATTCTTCAAATGCAAGCGTGGAAGCAGGGGAAGAGGCACGCTGCAGAGGGTGTCCCAGGAAATGAATGGACAGGTGCTTCTTGGCTATAGATATCAACAGAAGTCAAATCATGTTTTTTGGATAATGAGCAGAATTAAAAAAAAAACAACAAAAAAAAAAAACTTGGCAAGTCCATAAGTAAATATATTCACCATACAAATATTCATATCACTCATTAAACTGCAAAACATGATATAGAGTATTTTTAAATGTTGAATCCATTGCCATAATAAGTTCGATTTGTAGTCTGAAAGTCAGATGCCAGGGTAATTTAATTTAGGTTTCTTAATTTTTTATCACGTGGAAGCAAACAACAAACAAAATAAATCCATACCCTCTACTCGAATAATTACTACATATATGCTTCAATAACTTTGTTTAAGTAGAATTTAGAATTTAGGACTTTTATCAGGGAAGTATTCTGTTTGCACAGTTTCCTCTTTACTCAATAAAAGATTGTGTGGCACCACTGGAGATGTCTCACTCAAACATGGATGAATGGATCCTTTATGTAAACACTTCTTAGAAAGCTGACAGGTGGTATGTACCAGGTTTCTCAAATGTTTAGTCAACTGGAAAGCATGGCAACCCTGCTTGTGAATGATATCCTGCAATCAATATTTCAGATTTCAAGTAGAGCAGCAATATTTCTGAAATGAAATTAATGTTTGGTTTGCCTTGACAGGAGGGTGATGGAAATGCCTGGTGTATGTTTTTCCAGTATGGTGTCAGAAGTTAAAATAGTGGCACGAGTTCACATATGTGCCCAATATTTAAAGGAATACTTCAACCAAAAGCTGTCTATTTGGTATCATGTTCTCACAGTCTTGAATGTCCAGTGAAGTTTGCATGTACTCTGTGTTCTCTTAGCATGGAGTTTATTGGCAACTTCGACAAAGGGATGGGAAATTAAAATTCTCAGAGTCTTTGTGTGGCATAATCCAAATCTTGACTCTCCATTTGTATGTTCAGTATGCTTCACTGACTGAAGCATCAGTGTAGGCGGTGAGAGAGTCGGACTCCTGGCCAATGAACAAGCCGGAGGCAGGTCTTCAGTTCAGGAAAGGTGCTGGCCGGTCACGCACAGGCAGTTTTTGCAATTTTGAGCTGGGTTGGCCAAGAATACTGACTATCCCCAATTTAGCCCATCTGTCTGTCACTTGACACCCATTGTTGTGCAAAAATGTGCAAAAATCCACAAAGAGCTTAGGGCTAATGTACTTGGCTAGCTTATAGTATGCATGCACACAAACACACATGTAATAGCAGTGAAATAGCAGAGTAGAAATTGTTGGATGCAGGCCTAATAAACATACAAAAGGAGCATCAAAACATGGATTATATTGGATGAAGAGTTTTAGAATTTGAGACAAACTTTTCCTCATGCTTTTTGCTGCTGTTTGTCAAAGTCATTATGCAATTCCACACTAACAGAAGTGGCTATAGCATTTGGAACCATCGTTCTCTGCAAAACATGGGGCGAGTGCATCGTGCAAAATAGAAAGCTTCTGAGTTAAGTATTCTTTTAAGGTAGTTGCAGGAAATTTTAAAAACTTGGTATGTCAGCAATTACGTGCTCTTACAATGGCATGAGCCAGTACTTTTTGCAGAACCACACCAAACAAACTGACACCATAGCTTTCACTCTAACATCTATGCGTGCACACACACACACACATCAGTTGACTGTATGTTATCTAGAGCTCACACATCACTATGATATAATTCACAAGAGCCTGCCGCACGTAGACTTCAATGTAGTCTCAGTACAACCTCAGTAGGCTTGGAAAAAGCCTTGTGATGTGTGTCAGCTTTCTGACACGCAGCTTTGATACTGATGGAGCCTCATGGGCGGCACCGGAGGAGCCCTCCTACAAACCAGCACAAACAAAACAGCAAAAGACTTGCAAATGTCAGAAGTGACATAATGAGGACAATGAGAAGTACTTCTCCTACAACTGCACTATACTGAATGCTGTCTGTGGTCATGAGCCGTGGCTGGAAAAGCGATATTCTCTTTTTTTGACTGTTGAAATTTCATCCCATGACCTTTGATACGTTGTGGATAAATGGGGGTAAACAAGGTATCAGTAATGTTGTGATACTAGTCCAGATCATTATATGATATCAAATTTAAAGAATTAAAACTAGAACAGTAGGGATTATTGAACTTTAGCTCTAAGAGGTACAGCATAAAGCTTCTCCAATGCCAATAAATGACCAACTTTGCGGACTTTGTGTCGATATTAAGGAACCAGCTCAGAACTCTTGTCTGCTTTTGTGAAATGATACTCCTTTTGGTGTAAAAGCTCAAACAAACACTCTGCAAGTCTACAAAGTCAGTCATTCGCTGTCAGGGGAGCAGCTCCAATTTATGTCTCGCAAAACATCTGTCCCTTTTGATTCCAGCATTCTGAGAAATTTCTTCATGTTTACAAGTCTAAATTGAACTGTCCAAAATAATTGGATCAACATTCTGTATGTGGATTTTTTTAAAAGTTGGATTCTTGTTTAAAAAATCCCCACCGGAAGGACGTTTTGACACCCATGAAAGACACAATTAGTTAAAATAAATGCACCTGCCAACAGCCTTTATTTGAATACAAAAAAAAGCATCATGTTTCGAGGTTTGTTTGCTTTTGCATGAGGATTAGTTGTCATATACCATGGCATTATACAGAAAATGTAATTGTGTCCCCGCTGCCTTTGTCGGGCTGTATTCACAGTGAGATTGGCAATTGGATTTTTGTTCCATTTCTTGTTAGGGTGTGTGAGGTAATGACACAATAAAATATTGTCTGCGCACAGCTTTTAGATGTACTCCCTCCATGGATGGAAATGTTGGAGCGGGAATGACAAACGGAGCATGAATCAAACAACCAGGCCTTTATTAAGATTTATGGAGTAATAATGACCCTCACCAACAATGAGGAGTGATATGGTCCTGACAGAGCTGGGTGTCGGCAATTCTTCAGAGTGAAGAGAGGCTGCTCCCACACAGGCGCCACTGCCGTCGTCACGACTCACACACCAAGTCACACTCATGCTTTTCCCTGGACAGACAACCTGTATTATATTGAATTGCGTGTCACTATCCTGCACGAAGCAATAAAGGTCTACCTTTTTTTTTTTTTTTTTTTTTTTTTTTTTTTACAGAAGGCTGTGTACCATTGTGCTTTTTTCATATTGCAAAACGAGCTGTCCTTTAAAAAATAATATTTTAGTTGCTTCAGAACTTTAATTAACAAAAGTTTACCAAGTTCCGTGGATAAGATCAGCAAGCCAAATGTTTTGCCTCTGCCAATGCTTGCGGTAACTCAGCAGAAGCCAGTGGTATTCTGAGATGAGTGAGGACAATTGCATAAAAAATAAAAAAGGGAAATTGCAAATCTCACACTGGGTATAGAACATGAATAAAAGAAAACCCACTCATCCACACCATGACTAGTCCCTGTCCAACTTAAAGCTTTGCACTCAGCACTGAACACTCGTGAGCTTTTGAACTGAGTGGATATTACAAGCCGGGGCCAGGAGATGAAAGTGCACTGCGTTTTGAGTTACAGCTCGATAAGGCAGCGTTTCATGTGGGGTTACAGGGGAGAGAGGGAGCATGAGTGTGAAAGTTATGTTGTCAGGCAGGAGAACAATTGGAAAGGACAGGGAAGGTGCCGAAGATAAGAGGCGCAACAAAAAAGCATCATCTGTTTGTCAGGATGCTTCGCCGCAACACCCTGCCGAAATTTATTGGTTTTTCTCGTGTTTCATTTCGGCGACTGGAGGTAAGAGGGAAGCATGTGAGGGCAAAATAGAGCAAGTGAGCACCCTCTGTGGCGCTGACACCTACCAAGAACCTTTTCTCTCTGTCTTGGCATCATTTTTTTTTTTTTTTTCATAACATGCTCCTGAGAATGAAGCGCAACAAAAAATGGGTTTGTCGCCAGTGAGATGCAACATAAACAACGATTTATATTGTTAATTTTTATGTGAATAAACCTATTTGAATTGTATGTGTGTGTATATGCGTGCGTGGGTGTGCACATTTCTCATTTAGGGCCCAAACCCAATCAATATCCACAACCGCCATCATTAAAATCTCCAACCAAGCCCACAGGAGACCACTTGATTGGATTGAAGTGGTGATGTCAGTTTTAGTTTCAGGGGAGGATGTCTTGACTTTGTGGGGGCCAAATTGATGTCAGGAATAGTGGAAGAGGGAGGAGTGGCAGTGGTAGCGCAGTCTCCTGATGCATGCTAAAGTGCCAGTGAGTGGACTGGCATCTATTATTTATCTCCCCTACCCACCATTAAGCCTGTAATGAGCTGGTTTAATTCACTGGGCAAACAGGCTTACAGCAGTCATGTATCAATAAATGTTAATTATCCCGGCTCCTGGTCGCGTCGCAGAGTGCCCCGGCGCTGCAGTCCTGGCCTGATTGCTCCAGCATGGAATCCAATATGGTGGATGTCAATGCAGAATCAAATGAGCAATGTGGTGTGTGTTGTTTAGACAATTAGATCTGCCCTCCCAAGTCTTAAGTTTAGCATAATTCAGTCAGCACTGTATTGCTGGAGCAAAGCTGACTCATCTGAATTCCCTATCAACAAGGCTATTGATCTGGGAACGGATCAGTGTCAAATCCAAATTTTATCGTGTCGGATCATGATTGCAGGTATTTTGCATCCTGTACCAATAATCTATCAGATAAAACCAGCTATCAGTGGGAGTATAATGAAAGTGTGATGAACGTCAGTTGTCGTTATGTTAGAAAATTATTTCTCATTGAGTAATCTGCACAAACTAGAGCTGCTGAAGGTGGGCATATCAACATGCTAAGAGAAGTCGTCGTGCCTACGCTAATGAACACACATAATATCACAACGTAATAAAGGTTGTGACAAAATACAATACATTCATAAGTGTGAAAAAGCTACATGTGAAAAAGCTCAGCTGCTTAAGATGTAAGTGAGACCTTAAGGGTACGCTCGAACTGGTCAAGTAAACAAGTAGAATCGCCTGGGGGGAGCCGCTGTCATTCTTGTGTTTGCCAAGATGAATAATCTTTTAAAATTATAAATTTTTTAAGAGTGCGAATTTACTGTTTCATTTTTTTTGGATTGCCTTCACTGAAATTGATGCACCAGAGAGGACTAGTTTGAGAACATTTTATCCCACAGCTAGTGGATTTTTTTCCCCTCATTTCTTACACAATTAAACAAGTAACATATTCCTTATTGTTCCTTTTTGCATAAATACATAGATAGATAAATAAATAAATGGCATGACTCAAGCTTGGGAATCAATAAGTTCAGCCTCTAATAAATTCAATTGAGAGGACTTTGCTTGGCCAACCAGTGAGGCTCTAGAAACCTACAGGCACCCACAGATGAACTGCTTCCAGCTCACTCACTTACATGTAATTCGGCTTAAAAAGAACAAAGTGTTTTGGTGTTTTTCTCTATTTTTGGGAAGGAAAACTAGCAAACTCACTTCTGAAACAGCACCTGATATATCTGCGCCTACCTTGCTTCTGTCACATTGAATAACTGTGGGTGGCTGTAAAAAAAAAACCAAACAAACAAAAAAAACCACAATGTTTTGGATTAAGAATACACTTCAGAAGGAATAACATTACTAAAAGGCAAGCGTATCCTTTCGGACAGTGTTGCCAGTAAGCCAGCACAACACTCAACTGTAAGATCTCTCTCTCGCTCTCTCTCTCTCACTCACACACACACACACACACACACACACACACACACACACATACATATGATTTTCTTAAGACGCGCTTTGGTTCAGCTGCTCCAGTACATTTTTTCCAGTTCAAGTACAGTTCAGTCCTCTGATCCCCTCAGCGCTCTCCGGGGGTTTGTCCAATGAGAGATGCATGGCGTGATTAATGGTTAGAGGAGATGGCTGTTGGGGACAATGGAGGAGAAGGAGCCACAAATATCATTAAAGCACCTACAGGAGGAGAGAGCGTGGATGCAGGTGTACAGTAAATGAACAGGCAGTGAGACGAAATAAGAGGCAGGCAGGGGTCAGGACAGGTAAAATGTCCTCACTGCACATGGTATGAACAGTATATGTTTCTGAAAACATATTCTGGTAATGTCAGTGTTTGTTAATTTGTTCATTTTTTTTTTATTTTAATTTACTTATTTAATAAAGGAGGCATCTTGCTCCAACTGATAGAAAGTTCAAATATTTTTTTATTTTATTTTTTTTTAAATCAGCTACAGAAATCTTATGTATCATAAAACGATCTGAATTTATCAGTGGTTGTTGCTGTTTCAGTGCGTTCACATTGCAGTCACCAATGGAGCAGAAAAGTGTCGCCTTGAAATGTGACGACGACATTTCATGTCATCATCACATTGGGCGCACGAACTAATAATGTCATTCTGTCATGTTTTGTTTCTGTCTCTCTTTTACTTTATTTGGCATATAATATGCTTGTTAATTTAAATAATATACCAAGTAAAAAGTGGGAAACAGATGAAGCCTGCTGAGCTTTAATTTGTATGCGTGCCTGATACACGCTAGTTTTTATGTGCTGGCGTTTATAGCTGTGTGTTGCAGGCTGCTATTGAAAATTAATTACTTCCTGTTGCTCTGCAGCCCACAGCCTGGATGCACTATAATGCCTCAGTCCTTAAACTATAAAGTACAAGACTGGGAAATAATGTCCCACAAGAGTTCTTTAAGGAATGTGATCTCAAAATATGCTCAATTTAAATATGTTTAAAATGAAGGAACATATTTTACATAAATACCTTATTTCTTTTCAAAAACATCTAAAGTGATTACACCAGTCTTGTTTAATTTCCTGTCAGTTTACAAGTTGCGCAGGGGAACATGAAAGTTGACAGCTTTGAAAACAGAGCATTGAATTTAAAAATGCTGATACAAGCAGAAAATCTGAATAAGCTGCTGTCTGGACAATCTTCTTGAGCCGGTTTGAGATGCTATCACTTCTGATCCACTCTGCACCGAGAGAGGAAGCTCAGGTGGGGCGACCTCCTCCAATAAGAGGGGGCCTGTTTAACTTAAATGCATGAATGAAACAACTCTAATTAAAAAAGCAAGTCTTAGACAGATATAAGAAAGTATGGAAGGCAGAGTTGTTTGGCTGAAATGCAAAAAAATGTCATTTAGTCTCATTTTCAATCTGAAATCTTATTTTTATGAAAACAAGTGAAAAAGAAACTGCTAGTGGGATGAGATAATCCCACTTGTTTCCAAAGCTAATCAACTTGTTTCCAGCATTTCCTTGAATTAAGTGTCATTCCACTGAGCTGATCTACCTCATTCCTCCTTGTTTCAAGGCAAATCCCTGAAACAAGCTAAACTGCACTGGGAACAAGTGGGATTACCTCATCCCATCCCAGCAGATTTTTTTTTCATTTGCTCTAAGAAAAACAAAATTTTAATACCGAATATGACAATGACTAAACAACTTGTTAAGATATTTTTTTCTTATTTTCTTATTTTCTCAGCAATTTCAGTGCAAATGCTTGGTGGTAATGGAGTTTTTGAGAATTTCCTCTCAAACAATAAAATTGCCATAATTTCCTCAAAAGAAATCAGGAGTGGGCATATTTTACCTGCTTCACGCTGCACATGCAAAATTTGCGATGCTGAAAAGCAGAGATGATAACTGGAACAGGAGTTAAAGGTAATTTTGTTGCCTACCTGTGGCTGTTGTGCTGCACAACCGGACGGACTGACTTGTCACTGTTGTCACGTTGTGTGTGTGTGTGTGTGTGTGTGTGTGTGTGTGTGTGTGTGTGTGTGTGTTACCTGAGCCCTCTTGCCGTAGTATGGGTAGTACATGAGGTTGAAGGTTCCGTTAGGAGGGAAGTAGGCGAGCGGTCCG
>OMKZ01034218.1:0-12500 GCA_900302535.1 Neoniphon sammara | reverse complement strand
TTAGAAAACACTGAAATAACCACATGCATCAGAATTACATATAGGAGTGAGCCCTACAGCCATCTGGTCTTAGCTGCAGGGTATTTCAGCTCTATTTAACCAACCTTGTTTGGCTTGTTTATACATTGATCAACCAAGAGAATGTACTCCAGGTAATTCCACACCTTCTTTTTTTTTTTTTTTTTTACAGAATATAGTACATAAACATAAACATAAACATATCGTTTGCTATTGAGGGTAGCTCTTGTCCAATTAAAATGAAAGAACAGTAAAGGTTGGCAGCCAATTGGAGCCTAATTTATTCTAAGCAGAATAACTAGGAAAAAAACCCATACTGTGATACCCTTTAGTTTAGCTGGAAACAAACTCTGGGACGAAATTGATTATTCTGACACAGACTATCAAATGAATGATAGTTATATACAACATACCCAATACGGGACATTTATTTAGAAAGACAAGGTCCTGGTGATCAATGATATTATTACTTTAGAATCAATGACAACACAAAGCAAGTAAAACAGAAAAAGGCTGTATATATATATATAACAGATTTTTTTTGTCCCCACAGTCATGGGAATTAAGGTCTACAAGAATAAGATAATAATAAAACTCTAAATAATGCCTTTCCAAATGTGCCATGCAAGTTTTCTCACTTCTTGATTATAAAACAAGACAAGAATACATACTCTTTATACATTTATGCATTACATAGGGGAAGACCAGTGGCTCATTGGACATATAACCACTATAATTTTTTTTTTTTAAATCATTTTTGAAAGTGTGTAGTCCAGGTCGTTCCTATGTGCCTAAAAGTTGCCATTTTGGATACAGTTTCTACTTTCACAGGAAAATACTTAAGTTATTAAGCTTTGTATCCCTTCTCAGTTCATTAATTTCAAGAGTTCTTGTTCATCCGTGGGTTTTTTGCAGATTCACATTTCACACCATTGGCTACTGCAACTGTGCTACCCAAATAATTTGCAGCTCTCCCATAGCCAGCTGTTGAAACTCAGTGTTAATCTTTACACCATGTGCAGCATGTGTAGCACCCTTGTGACCAAAATAGTGATTAAAATTTGTAATTGTTTCCAGGGTGCTGGAAACTTTTCCTGTGCTCTGCAAAACAGGACAGTATAGAAAACAAATGTCCCTGTAATAGCAGTGTGGTTTTATGACCTGCTGTGTTGTTTTCTGATTATACTCCACTCAGTGCCATGGATGCTTTCCAAAAACTGTATATACCACTGAGCTACCTACTGTCTGGGGAGAGGGAAACACATGGTCCTTCAATAAAAGATAATAGAAATGACAATAAGATTTACAATCTTCATTCATCTTCTTCATTACCAGCTCCAAGACACTGGGAATAAGCCAACCCCAAACCTCACTATCCCACCTGGGCCCACAGAATACTCAAGTTATGCAAGGAAGCTGGTAATTCATTACTTTTAATAGGATGGCGCGCTGCAGTTGTTTTTTAGGGCTGCTATTTATTCAGTCTTTGATAAGAGTTATAAAATCTACTCCTTATGCATCTCTCTGTGGAAAAGTCTTACAGTGCACAAACTGTAATAAATAAATAAATAAAGAAATAAATGAATGAATAAATAGAGAGGAAATGAAAAACTCTGAAGAACTGCTCTGACATACAAACTCTTCCATGACAAATATACACCTATTCCTTAATAAATGCAACATGCTTTATGTTGAAACAATGGCAAAAATAGACACTTAAATATATTTTGCAAACTGAGCTTATTTCTCTGCATCCCTCCGTGGCGCCACCGGGCAGTGCCATCACAATAGCCCTTATTTTTTCCTACAGCATTTAACTGTAGACAGTAGGAGAAAATTGCTCTCCGAGGACGAAAGTAGCATTAGTGCACTGTAACTCTCTGGGTAAAAAAAGAAAAAAAGAAAAGAAAAAGGTGTAGAGTACACCAAAGTTACTTTCCAAAGACATGACCCTGTTAAGGTGCTAGCAGCAACTGCTACACAACTGCCAAGAGACTGCATTCTTCTGAAGCCTCGAATGATGTCATTCCACAGTGTGAACATGCTCTCTCCATCCAGGAATCATCATAAATTAATGATTACATCGAGTGAGTGCGGAAATAAAGCTCTTCGCTGCAGCAAAGTGAGCTCAGGGGGCACAGAAGGCAAAAATATGCCTCATGATTATTCCTTCACTTTGATGCTATGGTGTCTTGGCAAGGTGGTTTGACTAAGCATGGGGGTTTATGTGTGTTGTCGCTGTTGCCGTCAACATTATGTTCATTAAATGTTTATACACACATACCAATCCACTTTGCACTTCGAGACACACTTTCTGTGCAACAATGGCTCCCTCCTCTTCCTCTGAATTAGAAAAGTTGGGCTAAATATAAAGCTGAAAATTGCCATCCATCCATATACAGAAAGCATCATATAGAGAAGACCGAATTTCACACTCCGCCTTCTATAGAGCCGAACGAGGTTTCATCACAGCTGAGTAAGTATGATGGGAAAGGACAGTGAGAGCCTTTCTAGTAATCACACATGTCAGGGGAGATTTCTCACAGGCAGAAAATGTAAAGTTAAGAAGAAGGTTGAAGCAGGAATAAACGAGGTAGGCAGGACTTGATGGATTCCAGAAGAGGATGACTGACCACTAATTGAGGAAGTGGCGCCCCTGTTGTGTCTCGCTGCATGTCACCAAGACAATGAGGTTTCGCGAAGTCACACGGGAGATATAAGGTGTGATGGAATGTAATAGAGGCAAATGAAATGAGGTGATTTAGACGGAAAGATGCAGAGGACACGGCTCGTTAGGGGAGCTCACAACCGCTGGAGTGTAAGAAGTTATAAGAACTTGTGAATTATGAGCCTAGACAAGTCAAACTCAGTGAAGTCCCTAACTTCATATTCTGGACATCACAGATCCAACATCACAGGTGCAGTCTGACATACAGCTCTGTTCCTCCCAGTTCATACAATATGAATGGCAGAGAGACTGAAGAATAAGTGTGCGATTGAATGTGTATCTGTGTGCACTTGTGTGAGTTTGAGTCTGTGTGTGTGTGTGTGTGTGTGTGTGTGTGTGTGTGGTGCATTGTTACATTGCATACATGACTTATGCTTTTCATTACCCCACAGTTAATATAAATTTCAACATTTTTCAAAGGGTCTTAAAATTTTAACATCAGCAAATTTGAAATGTTATCATATATGCTTCTGATAAATTATAAATGTTTTATATTTCATCATGTCTGCAATGTCCAACTTTGGGTAAACAGCCTGTAGATTGAGCATATAGATTAAGCTTGACCAGTTTTAAGGTGAGTAATTATCTATAGTGTTATGTAGTATTTTGCAGTTTATATTGCCTATTTTGTATTATATTTGTGTGATTATACTCTCTTTGTATTTTTCCCTGCCGAATCCTATTACTTTTGTTGCTGTGACAATCTAATTTCCCCATGGGAATCAATTAACTTTTATCTTATTCCATCTTACATGAACTTACATGAACTGTGTGATTCTACTGGGGCTCTATAATATGTGTAGAGTGGAACTTTTTTTTTTTTTTTTTTTAGCTGCTACCTAGGTACTTACAACAGGTTATTTATTAGAATAAACAGAACATCTTGAATTTGAATGAATATACTTAACTGTATCTCTCAGATCTCAACATGCTTCAATGAAGAATAAATCCAACATCTTCCTAAATTATCTGAAATTGCTGTCTGACTATCTGCGTCTGTATTTTCAACAACAGTTGCTGGTGTCAGTTGGTTAGGTAGCTTAGTTAGTTTGCTTTGTTGTCCTCAAGAGGAGGTTCATTTTCATAGCCAATATATGCAAACAAAAACACAACACAGTTCCATAACAATTCAATAACCTCTTCAACTCTGCTGGTCCCATCGGTTGGTTTGTCATTACAAATGCATGCTGTGTGGCCGAGCTTTGCTCAAACCAAATATGTTTTAAATTCTAGCTAAGATCTTATGGTTTCCAAAGACGCTAAATATGTCCTGCTGCATTAAAAGAAATGTGTATAAAATGATGCACAAGACATGGGTCTAATGTAATGGTGCAGCCATAAACTGTATCTTGGGTTTGAATATTTCATTCAATATACGCTTCATTAATTTCAGTGAAGTGTTGCAACCAGATACATTACATGTACAGTATGTGACATGATGGTGCAATACAGGAAAAAATATAACTTTGGTGTTAATTAAAGGGCAATTTCAGGGAAAATCAGAGTTCAAGGGGTTAAACAGTTGCATCAGCCATGCATGACAGTAACACTACCACAGTAATTACAGAGGAATATTGTAGCGTCAACTGAAGAAATAAGATTAACAAAGAAAGGAGATTGGTGCAAACCTACCACAACACTGTTGGCTCCAACCACTATCACCCTATATGTTTAACAGGCGTGTTTGAATTGTGGTTTGAGGGGACATAACTTAATTAGAATAAAGGCTGTGATAAACAAAGACAGTGAGAGATGCTGTAGCACCACCATAAACACATAATACCCTTCTATGTGCCTGTGTATGTTTGTGTGTTTCTGCTTGTGTGTGTGAGACTGTGTGTGTGTGTGATTGCACATTTCGCAAAGGCAGTTAGTCATATCCATACAGCACAGAAAAGGAAAAACTCGACAATTCATATTCTGTGACAGTCTGCGTTGTTTTCATGTTGTACCACAGGACAAAACCATTATAGTAATCAATCTGTGTTGAGTGGATTTGAAAGAACCAAATTAGCAGGCTTTCATAGGAGTGTTCCACCAGGATTTGTCGAGAGTTGATTGTGTGAATGGAGGGAAATTATCTATGGGTAAATGATGCATTTTGCACCAGTTGTAACAGCCATTTTCATCTATTAAACTCTCTCGCCTTTCCACAACAAATGGAGGTATAAAAATTACAGCAAAATTGGGAGGGAAATCAAAACCTCTCAAAAGCGCATCGGCCATCATCTGTGATTGTAAAATTTCTGTGTTTGATAAAGCCACCAAAGATGTTTTGTGCGAGAAAGGATCATGAGTAAACAAGTAGAGTGATTGTGTTGCATCGCACTGACAGTTTTGGGACAAGTGAGTTAGTCAGGGTTTTGTCTCATTGAAGTAATATAGGATTGCACTGTAGGGTTGCCAGCTCTCTCAGATTAGCTAGGACAGAGTAAGCTTTGGCCTCCTTGAAGAAATTCAATCTGGGGAATTTTTGGACGTCTGAAGTGGATGTGTGAGGCGTTAATTTGAACTGTGCTAATCTATAGTGGATCAATTTGTATCGCAATCTTAAATCATTTAATCTGATTATCCACGTAGTCGGCACGCTCAATTTAAATCCCGCACACACTCCAGATAGTCGCACTAGCAGCCATGGAATACATTACTGTATGTGTGTGTGTGTGTGTGTGTGTGTGTGTGTGTATAATCTACTGTCTACTGGAGTTATTGACATGTTTCTGCACCCTGCCAAATTCTTGCACATTTATTAAGTGATTCTGATTCTCATTAAACCAGCTGATCCTCTGTAATGTTTAAATCTCGCATGAATTGTAACTAAAGCATTTAATATATATTGGATGTTTGGATACGTGGGCTTAGCTTGGTCTGGAAGTGTTAATTGGGAAATGTAACTAAGTGTTGTGCATCATAATAGCAAAGTGTGGCAAACCACAATAGCTGCGATCGCCTCTACTAAAACTAACAAAGCAAAAAAAGGGATCAGTTTGATTTGTAGCCGAGACAGTGTCGTCCAGATTCATATCTCCTTTATCAAACTGTTTACTCCTTTCTCATTGCACCAAAGGGTCCACTCTGACCCACTTTGAGACTTTTAAATTTCTCCATGATGCGCCTTTATTGGTGGGCCAGTTCTGTGTTAAATAATTTGACACGTGCACCAGGATCAAAAGCTCTAATGCACCTTATAACGCTCTGCATGCTATGCAAATGGAGGTGTTTTTAATGAAGGCATCATGAATAATTCATGAGTGGGGTTCCATGGGTTGCACTGCGGGAGAAAATTCATAGAAAAAGAATAACTTCAGAAAGATATAAATTGACGGTGAAGTATCTCATCTGTTTGATATCAGAGCTGGTCATCAGTTGCTCATTAACAAACATCAGCGCATGGAAACAACCCGTTTAATTACTTTGTGAAGCAATGGAGATGCACTAGTGTCCACTCAAGGTCTCTCTTGCCACCTCCAACCTTGTGTTTGTGTTTTCATATAACTAAAGCACAATATTAAGGTAAGGTTTTAACTTAAAATTGTGCTTTTCAGGTACCTTGTGCTACACCAGAGGCTGAAAACTGCCTGCAAGGGAATGAGGTAGTTTAAAAAATGAGAAATAATGCAATACTTTGTGCGCTGACATTTTTAGGGAGACCAAAAGAGCAATTGAATCATTATTAACCAGCATTTTCATGCACTAAAAATAACATTAAAAAACACAACATCACTGCAGGTGTGAAGGTGGAGTATTCAAATATCAACAAACAGGAAAAAAAACAAAACATTTTTGACAAGTTGGTTTTAGCTAAACAACTTGAGGATGCCACCTTTCAGACAGCTCTGTTGCAGAGGCTTTGAGCAGAGTTACTGTTAACAAGTATTGTGTATGGATTTTGCCAAGTCGTTGCTTTGTCAGCCCAAGGCTAAGAAAGGAAGGCGAGAATTATTCACCACCCACACAACACTTAGAAGTCTCTTATCTAATCCTCCAGCAGTAGTCTATATGTAATCATTTGCTGGAGAAAACTCAGGCCATTTTGACCTAAGCAAGCCCAGACAGCACTCCTTAACAAGATGCAGATCTGAGTTATTTGCTGTTACATCTCAACATGCATTATGCTCTTATTTGTTAAAGGAAGTGCTGTCATTGCCTGTGAGTGACTTTGACACCACTCCCTTTTTTCAACTTCTCTGAGCATGACTTTCACCATCAATTTAACCACTCACTGTCAGCCAGTTTAAGGGAGTTTAATGCAGATGGCAAAAATACCACAGAAGAATCCAAAGTCCACCTTGTCTTGTGCAGATGTCTCTACCAAAGTCCTCCTGTTCAGTGACACGGCCAGGGTGATTTTGTAATCATATTACCAATGCATGTCTCATTAGTTTCTGCCATGGCTGAGTGTCCCTGCCTCCCCCTGCTCTACTTACTCACACGCGCACACACGCATGCACACGTACATGCACATACGGTCACACAGACACACACACACACACACACACATACACAGCCACTCAATTGCTGGCTGGCATTTGAGAGTGTCTGGGCTTGCATCTAAAGCAGTTTACCAGGGAAATAATAGCCCTCTAAAAGGCTTCTCTGTATGCAGAATCATCCCATTCCATTTGCATTCTAGTGAGACAAATTAAATTTCAGCAGAAGGTGAGTATAGCACCATGTTGAGATGGCAAAGGAGCGAGTAGAATCAGGGAAGTGAGGACACCTGGGACCTAAAGGAGATGGGTATTGTTCAGAGTGTTATTGTGACGGGGAATTATAGGGAGTTCCACTTTTCTAAGGGACTCATGCATTTAGATTTATTTTAGTTTTTGAAAGAGTGCTGAAAAAATAGCACGGAGAGGTTAGAAAACCTCAGTGGCCGGTGCAAAACTGTGTGACAGACATACATTTTTTACTGTTTCAACAACTAATATGTGAGTAGAGGTAGATGTCTTGCTAAACTGCTCTGCATTTTTTTTTTGTTTGTGTGTAGTGTTTTTTCTTGTTAGCGTGCTATACATGTCATTATAAATGCAGACCCAGGCATCCACCACTTGAAAAACTGAGAGGAAGAGTGGAGGCCATTGGAAGAATATAGAAGCTAACACACCACCACTTTATTGCATGTCGAGGTCATGGGGCGAGTCCTTTCCAAGCTCCTTTTCTTCATCTGGAACGTTAGTGAAGCAGTTTTTGATAAAACATGCAGCAGAATAACCTTCGGTCTCACCCTCCCCCCTTAACCCGGCTCTCTGGTATAGCGCTTAGAGCTTGTCCCTGAGAGCTTTTGTATATGTTGCTATCAAAACAACACAGGCCTTGCTGTTTCTCTCTTTTAAAAAACTGAAGTGGTGAAGTCAGTTTGACTCCTGATATCGATGCCTCTGCCAATGCCCTGCACTCCCCCAAGAATCACAGAGGAGAAGAAAGTGTTCCTTAAGAGCATCCCAAGAAACACCTGTCATATTTCCCCTCTCTGTGAACCCGACAACGTGTGTTCATTATTGATGAGGTCTTTCGTGGCCAACATGCCAGCTTCCTTTCCACCGGCTAGCTTGCAGTGTGAACGTAACATCATGAAATGTCTCAAACCTTCCTTGCAAGTTACAGTTTAGTGCAGTGTCCTGTCCTTTCCGAATCCTCAGCTGGTTTTTAACGTTGATGCAGTACTGAGAGGTTATAGCTTGTGGGCACTTGGACAGACCTCGCAGCATGTGTGAGCATGCTATTGATTTCCTCACACCAGGCAATTTCCAGGGTACTTAGTCTAAATATCAGCTGTGATCAAATCGACTGAAAGTGAGTGATCCCCTTTGAGCCTGGATCTATGAGTATGTGCGTACGTGCAACCTCTCCTCGGCATCCACCAGCAGTTACATGGGCAAAACCCCACGTGACTAGCAGTGTCCGGCCTCGCTCACGTGATGCTGTTCGAAATGGATCCAGGTCATACAGCTGTGCATTTAGATGCTAATGTCTTGACCTGCACTAGTTACAAAATAGGGCTATTATGGCTTTTGAAAAGGTCACCTGCACGTCTTCAAAATAGATTTAGTGGAGCAAAGAGAAAGCTGCTTGTGTGACACTCGCAAGGGCTTTGACTAGAATAATCTTTTGTTGTTGTTTAGTGGTTTCAGCGTTCCAGCGAGAAAGCAATTTTAAAACGGATGAGGGCGTAATCCCCGACAATACAGGGATTATCTCTTTAAATGACCTTTATCTTGCCATGAAGCATGGAGTGCTTCTCAACTGCACTATCCCAAGTCTGGTTTGATTACGGCTACAATGCCTATTTAAAGTCACCAAGCTGTCGACTGACGGTACAATTGCAGGGATGCTGTGTATTCAAAATAGACGATAAGGGACTGCATGGTATTGCAGAGATATAAAATACAAGACATCCAGTGCAGGAGATGGATGCATTTCAACAAGGCTTTGAGATATCAATAAAATAAATACTGGTTTTATTTAAATGCTCATTGTTTAATGAAAATCTGTTTGTAAAACCTCACACTGCGACTGTGGATGTTCTGTCACTGTCTTTTCTGTCTCACGTGGTGTATTTAGATGTGCTCTATAAAGATAAACTGAAGCAAAGATATAAGAGTTAATCAGCATGAGGGATAAACCATTAAGAGTATGCCAGCATTTAGCCTCTTGGTGTAATCATGAATATATTTACTTAAAGGAACTTGTCAAAAGCCTGATTGGCAAATGAAGTTTTCACCTCAGGGCCTTCTCAGTATTGAAGTGGGAGTTTTGAAACTAAGGCAATTTGTCAAAGTCCTATTTATAAGCTGTTTGACTTGTTTTTATCAGACATACCATTTGCCTGGCTCCCTGCTGGGTATCTCAGAGTGGATCATTCAACATCCCTCTAGGATTATCAGGATGACTGGTCTATTTGTTATTATGAAATTGTTAATGCTGGTCACTTCCTTCTCAGTTTTCCTCCTAGGTTGGTGCAATTATACACCATCTATTCTGCTCCCTTTCTGCAATTTAAAAAGCACCCACTCTTATGGTAAGCTTACTTCAACCAGAGCAGAGCTGAGATATCCTTCCACTGAAAATGCAGGTATGAATGCATCATAAGCAAAAATCCTTCTTTGGTATTAAACTGTTTTCAAATTACACAGCATATTTCATTCACAAATTAAGCAAAGATAACCCATATTCAAATTACACAAACTTAGCTGAATTAAGCCTAGTACTCACAAAGGTCAAATACACTGAAAATCCTCTAAATATTTTTTTCTTCATTATCTCTGCAACACATACAGCGAATCCTCACATGCATAATGCATATTACTAAAATATTCATTGTGGATATGACTTAAATAAAGTTGAGATTTGACCTATTCAACAATTCGACTCAAACAGGGGTAATAAAACAGGATATGGCATTGGCGATAGCTACAAAGTACTAAATGTTTCACAGGCTTTGGGCTTATTTTTAAAATGTTTAAGATTCCACAGTGAGCATAGTAAAGATACTAAGCCCACTCTGGAGCCAGAGAATAACCATGAAAACCTAAGAGATCCAATTAGCTGTGCAAGTTTAGCAAATCACAGCATGTTTTCCAAGGAAATAAGAGGGTGTATGGTCAGTAGAAATGCAAGCTACAGAAACTTTAACCAAACTGTATATTGTACAAGTTACTTTGAAGATAACTAAAGACAAAATCTTGCCAGAGTAAACAAGATGAAAAATAACAGTTGACAAAAAAAAGAAAAGAGTTTTCACTTCAAACCAGAAACAACAAAAGTGGTCAAACAGTATGGTAGAAAGTTAAGCAATGGAATATAGTCAACATTGTAGTCAATCTCGTTTCCATTACTGTACCGAGTCCCTTGGCTCCAATTATCCGAACCAAAGCAGTGCTCCCGCTCCCCTTCATTTTCTGAAGGGAAAATATAGCACCTTTGATGAGGCAGAAATTCCAACTAACGAAGATGGGAGACGATCGACTGAGCCTTCGTTTGGTGAGAACCTCTTCACATCCGCCTAAAACAGCCCCTCTTCCCTACTCATTCAGTCAATTATTTTGGGCCTTTCTATGACGGCTCAGACATTCAGGGGAAACATCTTTTTTCACCATTTTTTGTAGCCAAAAAAATCTCCCTAAAAATGAAAATGTTTTTGGCAACTGAAAGTTTAAATGACACAAAATAACTGAAATTATTCCATCTAATATATCCCATCATGTTTAATGTGTTTGATATCATAATATAAAAGCACAACAGGCATCATCAGCATTATTATTATAAAACAACTGACAACATTCACACATTTGCATACAAACAGAAAGCAAAACTGTCTCTTTTCTACACTATATACACAAATTATACAGAGGTAGGCACAAAAGTCGCATGTTTGTGCCAAGAAATTGGTTCCCTTTAATGAAAGTGATACAGTTGCAGCGTACAGCAAATGTGTTAATGAATTGTATGCAGACTCATACATTTATACATCATTAAGAGTGCAAAGATTGTGTAATGCATTTGCATGTATTATTTCCACCCATTGTAAAAAAAACAACAACAACAACAACAACAACAAAAAACAAATAAAATACATACTGTAATGGTAGCAAGTGCAGGAGTTTTTGCATCATGAACAATAAAAATTCTTTTTAATCCATCACAGTGTATTGAGGTACAAAATCCATGTGCATTGATGAAACCTGTGACTGATAGGTATAAAATTATTAAAACCATGGATCACTCAAATGATACAATTCGTTCTCTGGTGCACATAGCCTCACATGACCTTCACAATTAAATCCATGGTGGATGTATTTGTTCCTGTATCCAGATCCTGGGCCCAATTCTATTTAAAATCCTTAAATTATTTGCTTTATGTGCCTGTTCTTATGCCCATTGTATGGACTTCTGCACATATGAGCCATTGTCCATTTAATTTAATGCCTGGGAAGTTCAGTTAATAAGGTATACTGAAAAGATCTGCAGTTCCGTTTAAGTCGGGCTTTATGTAGTGACTGGGCCGGGTTCGCTGGGCTCCCCTGCAGAGCCCCTGTGCTTGGGTCCGGAATATTCCCCGATAAATGAACCGTCCTCATCGAATTCTCCTGCCCCGTCGGCGTAGTCCACCAGGCTGTCTCTGCTGAGGCCGTCCCCGCCCATGTCATCCCCATTCAGAGAGCACAAGCTATTGCCCTTCAGTGGCTTCTCATCACTGTCACTGGCATCAACAATGACAACAACAACAACAACAGAGAAGGATGGGGAGGTCAGTCATGCCGTGCACACACAAAAACATTCTATACTACATAAGGCAGATCATAAGAAAACTGCAGAATACATACAGCACTACCTTTGACACACACACACACACACACATTCACAAAACCAAAACTACACACACACACACACACACAGACCTTTACATCCATATACACAGTCATGTACTGTATATATAGACACTATTAACTGGCTTCACCTACAGGCACACGTTCTATCTCAAAAAACAAGTTCTTATGACTTCGATACATCACTACGGGTGGGAGGAAGGAGCGGATGCAGTGGCATGCGCAGCAGGAAAGGGGAGCACAGGGGAGGCGGGGAGGGCTTGCTACAATCACTTCACTAATTGCTAATTGCCAAGGCTTCAGGACTGAAGGCAATTTCAAATCTCTTTAGAGCCAGCGATGGAAATTGCCCGAGTGAGGCTCATTCCGAACAGTGAGAAAGAAGAGAGGAGGCGGTGTGGGTGTGGGGGTGAAGGCTGAGCAAG
>OMKZ01034216.1:0-12691 GCA_900302535.1 Neoniphon sammara | reverse complement strand
AATAGAGCAAGAGGGAGTGTTTGGGGAGGAGGGACAAGGGAACAGTGCAGGGCACAAAGCAAAGAGAAAAAGAGGAGAGGAGGTGGATAGCAAAGAGGAAACATCATCAGTATTGCATCAGAGACAGAAACTACAACACAACATCAAATTCATGCTTCCACAAAAAACAGGCACATAGACATACATAATGAATCTTCGGTGTTAACATTCCTGCATATTAAACCTGAGATATATGATACAATATGATCATATGATGATAGCTGAAATGGTAGAAAGTGGAATTCAGCTCTAGTAATGACACAAGGGAGACTAAAGACGCTATTCAAACAAACTCCGTAGCAGGCAAACAAGAGAACCAACGGATTACATCTGATACAATGATGAAACCAGGCATTTGGACAAGGGACATTGTTCTTCCGTGTTTGCTGACAGCACATTTGTTTGAATAGCACCCTCAAGACTTGAGAACACAAGAGTGGCAAAAATAGATCCAACAGAAAGCTGTTAATATGCATTTAACTACAGTCTACAATGTAGTTTATCTACAGTCTACAAGCATCACAACTATGCTAGCGTAATTAAAAACTAGGTACAATCAATATTTGGAGATGAAATATTCAAAAGTTGCCATGGCATCTTGGAAAAAAAGATGAAAACAGTGTGTTTTGTAAAGGGTCTTTTCCCAAACACTGTTTAGCAGGGAGGGTTAAATATTTGTATTAGTGAAACCTGTTTATCTTGGATAGTCAAGATAATGCTTGGAAACAGATTAGACAGTGAATGCATGCTCCAATGCCAACGCTAATCACAACAGCTCCCAATGCTGCTTAGCAGTTGCCATGGCATCTTATTGCGCTAGCTCTAAGTAGAACTCTAATGCATATACCTTTATCATTTTCAAACCATGTCCATACAACATGGCCCTCTTTCTCAAGATGAAATCTATAAATGAATCTGAAATTCAAGAGAGTACTTCACCTTGTGCCAGCCATGTACACATACAGCACTTAGAAACACACAACATATACTTCTGACAGACATCTACAGGGATCCTAACGTCAGAGAGAACATTCCAGCAGTGGTCATTGGTTAATTAATACCTTAATGGATGGTCATGCTTATTGTGAAACTGGCAATAACAACAACATCAGTAATGGTAAATGTACATACATCTAGCCTGGCACTAAAATGGCTATATCTTAAAGGATGATATCAGCAGTTTTGACATGTGGGCCCTTTGCCTTGCTTGCTTTGATAGGAGCTAACATTTTGATCAACATGTTTGACATCTTTTTCCATTACTCACATGATTGGTAGACAGTGAATTTAGCACCGTTGTAGTATTTTGATGTATCAGATGTTACAAAAGAACGTAAACACCCTGTTAAATCACAAAAAAATGCCTTATTTGCTGAAAACGACACAATGACCATGATGTTTTCTCAGCCTTTAAGGTGTCATGTTGTTGCACTGTGCAGGGTGCACAACTGGAGGGAAAGACTTGATTAGATGCTATATTGAGACATAATGAGGCGACAACTGAAAACAATGGCACATCAGAGGTAACCAAGGTATTAACCCAAAGAAGGTAATTTTTTGTGGGCTTTTCAGGGTGTTTAAGGTACATTTTAGATATACGAGATGTGAATGGCAGTGATAAGCACAAAATGCCTACCCTAACCCTCCGCTCACACAGGCAGCGACTTTGTTGTAGTAAGCAAGTGTTGGTCATTCATTTCAAATAGAGCCAGGAGACACGGAGAGACAGAGGGCGGAGGGGCGACTGGCGACAAGATCTGAGCAACTACGCGACACCAAAAGTTGACATCGGGTCAACTTTATGCAAATATAAAGTGACACAGTGTAGTGACAGCCAATCAGAGGGTCCATGGGTTCAACAGATGCTTTTCAGTGAACTTCTGTCCAGTGCACCGCCCATAAGCAACAATGAAATCTGGCCTCAAGAAACAGCTACTAAATGACAGCGTGACACCCAGTTTCAAAGTTGCTGCCTGTGTGAGTCCAGGGTAACAGCTCAGTAATACTAAAAAGATGCCAAACAATGGTCTGAGATACAAAATTATATCAAGACAAGAACGACATAGGGGCCACATGTCATAAACACTGGTATTGCCCTTCAAACTCATACTTCATGCAAACAGCCCTCTGTCTTTTCATTGATGCTTAACAGCTGTTTTACAAATCAAATCAAATAATCCTCATAATATGGGCTGAGAGACATTTAACTCAAAGAAAACCAAATGTGCAAAGTAATATACTGGAAAAAAACATGAATCCACTTAGCTTTTCTAAGTTATTTAGTGTACAGCTAGTCTAGGTTCATTCATAAACAAAGTAGGTGTGTTTAAAAGGTGTAGAGAATAAAAAGAGAGCAGGTAAGGGAAGAGTAAACAGCGATGAGAAGACAGAGCACACCAGCGAGGAAAAGAAAAGGGAAATCACCTGATATCTTCTTGTTGCCTCACCTTTCTGTTTGGTCACCTTTCTCACTGTCATGGCCGCCTGCCGCTTCTGGTACTCAGAGATCTCAAAACCTGAACAAAACAGAATATTGGATAAATACTCCACCCCCAGGTCAGTAGTGTATGTGCACAAGGCTAACATTTAAGCAATAAACAATGATAAACTGCCCTTTACAGGACTAAGAAGCACTGTTAGGCACAATGCAAAATTCAAAGCTCTTCAAAAATCACAACCTAAAGCACAACGTCAAGTTGGTTACTGCTTTTATAAAACGGCAGTAACACACCATTACATTATGGAGACAGAAGTTAAATGTCCAATAAGATTTTTTACAATCAATAATAATGAAGCAATAATAACCATGCTTGCGCTTTGTCGATCCTTGGGGTATAATTCAATGTGCAGATGTTATTCAAAGACCAAACAATGTAATTCTTGAACAGTAGCTGTAATTTTTTTCTGCTAAAATGTGGTTACTGAGTAATACATAGGTCCAGATATAAAAGGTGATTTTTACCTAGTGCATTTACAGTTATGCAGTCAAGGTGTACACTTATTAGATTGTTTACAGTGGTGTGAATGTGACTCAGCCAATGAGAACTGAGGCCTGAACTAGTCAATTTTACTAAAACAAAACACACCATGGGTTCAGCTCTACTGTACATAGAATAAATGACTATTATATTGTTTTATATATTATATTGTATATTGACTATTATATTATAATGTCTATTATAAATATTGGTTGTATTCCAGGGGAGACTTGTGTTAGGCTTTGTTTTGTGGTTACGTGCACATACTGCATGTGACTGAAGCTCATGTGCTCATTGTGAATGAAACTAATGCTTTCCAAATAGGGAGGCGCAGAGAGGTGCATGACTAACCGATTTTCTCATCCTCCTGCACCATCTTCCTCTCCTCGTGGAAGGCCCTGAGCCAGCGGATCTTCTCCTCCAGCTTCTTGGCCAGAAAGATGTGGATCTCCTCGCTGTCTTTGTTGCACAATTTGAAAGCGTTCTTCACACTTACGTTGAAGTCATCGTCACGCCCATCTATGGCGTCCCGCACCTCGTAGCGATCCATGTCAATGCGCCCCTTATAGTACAAGATGTCCCGGCGAATCAGATCCTGAGAGAGGCAGGGATCATGTTTATTAGCATGTGTGCGTGTGTGTGTGTGTGTGTGTGTGTGCTCGGCCTTGGAGGTGTCAGCATGCAGGCATTCTTCCCTTGATATCCTGAGAATCTGTCTTATGCAACCCTCTCCATCTGCTGCCCAAACAGACACATACAAACACCCAACACACACACACAATCCTCATCGCAAAATTCCTCACATGCTTGCCACTACGTCAGAAAAATAAATGGTAGGAATTAAAAATGCTAACAGAGATACATGTTATGAGAATCACTGTTGACAGTGAGCATAAGCTACATAATCACTGCATGTTATTTTGGGTCAGTGCAGATGAATGATGGACTCGAGAATTGCTCTGAAAAACAGGCTTAAGTGATGGAGAATAATTTCTAAAATTATATCATATTTTTTGGAACTAAATGAATTAAAGCAAGGCATCACATGTGAAAACAGTGATTTTGGCTGGATTGGTAAATTTTGAGATATATTTCATTTTTATAGATACTGTAGCTTAAATAGTCAATTTATACATTTTCATGTCAACTGCACCAATACACCAGTATGCAAATTTTCACTTAAGTAAAATGCTAATTTAAAGATCTTAGTAATAAGAAGATAAATAAATAAATAAAAACCATAATACAAAAACTATTTGTGTTTGTGTACATATTTAATGTAGACAATTTCATTCTGGATGAGAGGAATTTTCTTCTCTCATGTCCATCTCTGATGCAGAGAAAACTGAGCGCCACAGTATGGCCAGAGACAGGAGCTGTTGCATCAACTTCGAATTTAAAAGGAAAGGAAGTATAGAGAAATACCAAAAAAGTAGACCAAAAAAACCCTTAAAAGAGACCTTAAGAAAGGATACTGCAACGTCACTTTAACATAACATTATTTGCAGAAATACGATGCTGCATGACATGTCAACATAAAACAACCTCCATTGTAGTCCATTATCTCAGCACAACATCACAACCACGCTCTAATGGTGAGGTTAAGGAAGGTAAAATGAAAAAAAAAAAAAAAGAATAAATAATCTAAGCCAAGCCACTAATGAGCATGCAGCGATGAATCTGCATCTCTGCACTGATAAGGATGAGATGAGAGAAAAAAGAAGGAAGACAACACGCAACACACTACTAACATGCCCTGAGGGCTGCCATTACACATGTTGGACTGAATCCTGGAGAAGGAAGTACAGAATAAAGACGTGGAATTTATAATTAAGTGTGTCTTGAAGCCATCTTCTTTGAGTGGACCAGAACAGAAAAACACAGGGAGGCTCATGTTAACAGCATGCTAACATATGTTGTGGACTGGTGTGCTCTCCTGGTGCCAGAGATGTTCACCGCTGATATCAGGGGAGAAGATGAGGACAGAGGGACGGATATAGAGGGACAGAAAGAAAGGGATTAAGTATGTGCGTATCTCTTTCTTTACGTTTTGCGTGTGCGTCTGTGTGTTTGTCTGCATGATTGTGCAATTACTGTTACTGTGTGCGCGCGCATGTGTGTGTGTCTCCACTTGTGTCTGTGTGCATGTGCTGTAGGATTTAGCCAAGCGTGAACATCCTTCTGACAGGAGACCAAAGCCTTGGTGCATTAGGGCCCAAACTATCACGGCTCCATTTTGTGACAGGCACTGAGTGTTTGGACAGGTTTTCACTGAGGGGGCTTCAGCTCATATTTTGTAATATATTTGCAGCCCTCGAGTAAGGTTGTGAGAAGTCAAATTGTCTTCTCACAAGTCCTAAAAATATCCCCACTACTGGTGCGTGATGATGCGCGATGTTCAAAAACAGAAGCTGAATGTGTTTGCTAGCTTATCAGCTTGTTTTCACCTGACAAAGTCTTTGGATAAAAGACAGAAAGTGAACAAAGAAGGAGGAAAGACAGAGAGAGAAGATGGAGCGTTGACAGAGACGGAGCGAGGCGGCGAGAGAGACCTACCTTCTTACAGAGGACCAGCTGGTGATCAAAGAGGAAGAAAACTCGTTGCTGGCTGCGTCCATACGGCTGGTAGATCCATGACAACTCCCCTGTGTAGATTAGCTCAGAGCTCCTGTCCAAGATATCATCCCCCTGGGCACACACACATACACACACACGCATTCATTAAATTCATGAATGAGTTCACAGATAACAAAAATATATTCTTGGACAAGAAAATGCATCGACTCATGAACAAAAACACTAGCGTTCATACATTTCTTTGCCAACAGTGACTTTCCCATAAATTTCAGCTTAATGTCTATGATCAACAGAAACTATTTTTAGAGCTGCCACTCAAAAATTTTATTTAACACTATGGATTAGTGGTCGACCGATATGGGTTTTTCAATGGCCGATACCGATATTTAGAGAGCAGGGCAGCCGATGGCCGATATAATGCCATTATGCTGTTTTCTTTTATTGCATGTGATAAAATACAATTTCATAATAAACAACTTGAAAATAAAAATCGTAAAACATATATTTTGTATATCAGATCACACTTGCAGGACTGACTAAAGGGAAAGTGCTAAAGTTTTTAGTAATCGGCCATATGGGCAGTTATCGGCCAAAGATGATTATTTCAAAATGACAGAAATCGGCCAATTAATTGGTCTATCACTACTATATATGTGGTGAAAGACAGCTTATATTTCACATAGTGCACATAAGCCTCTCTAGAACAAATAAGTAACAGACACACCCAGGTATATTACAAAAAACAAAAAACAAAAAAACATTCTGGTCCAAGCTGAGACAACATAATTTACAAGGTTTCGGCGAGAATGCAGAGGTAAAAAAAGCTATTTTCAGCTTTCTTTATCAGACTGAGACAAAATGATGCATGAACACGCACACAACAGAAATCCTAAAGCAGCACCACAAAGGTTCGGCCCTCACAGCACACACAGGCGTACCTCCCAGTCCAGAACAGAGGCTTGCCACTGGGCGATCTTGTCAATGTTCTCCAGCCTCCTCTTCCTCTCGTTGATCTGCTGAGTGACGTTCCGCATCACTGCCAGGGCTGCTGCCACGTAGCGATAGTCACTATGGAGACAGCGCACACGTTATTACTGTTGGTGTATTAAAATCCCAAGTTATAGCCTTTGGAGACAGGCCACTCATTAAAAAAGGAGGATATAATGTTGGAGCAGTGAAAGATAGGGCGCAGCCTATTAAAGGCAGGGGTCATAAACTTAAGCAACAACGGTAACTCAACTGGAACACTGTCAATATAACATACCACTTCTTACTTCTAATCAGCCACTGTCTCTATCCACAGTTAATCCTGACTACTTTTAAGCTGAGTTTGATTTATCCTTCACACTTAGACCGCTGTTGAAGATGTGTGTTTGTGTGTTGAGTCTGTGTATGTGTTTGTGTGTGTGTGTGTAAGAGAAAGAGTGCAGGCCTCTGTCTGGCAGATTCTCCACAACTCCTAACACTCAAACACTGTGATCTGGCAGGCCCAGTTGGGTGAGCTGGCACCTGTCCCTCTCTGGCTGGGAACGTGTGGTTTGTAAATGACCTGGAGCTGGCTGAGACACACTGACTCACTCACTCACACCGTGTTTCTGTGGGTTTGCGCTGCGGAGAGTTTGCACATGTGGATGCACATGTATGTGTGTGCATGAGAGATCGCCTATGCCCACGTATAGATCATACTTCTTAATCTGTAATGGATTTATGTTGGTACAAACTCTACACAATGATCCCACTGAAATGTACCAAGATTAAACTAATTTGATCTGGTTATTAATTGTAGTATCAGCACACAAATTTCTGTTGCTTTGATTCACTAATGAAATGTTTTCCACTCAATTATTTCAAAAAAGAGCTTGTAAAAAATGGGGGGGGCGATATTTGTTGTAATTCATGCATGCATAATCACTTCTTAAGGAAAATACACCCAGCGCATGCAACATCGCAATGCAAAGTATCTACAGCATGCATTGGCAATGGATTCTCTTAATTGAAAGGAAAGAGGTTGACCAGACAGTAACACATTCAACAAATGAAGTGTGATCTTGGCCTAAGCATACAGTACCTGTGCTCCTGTGCAGTGTATTTGAGAAGCTCAGCCAACTGGAGTGGATATTTGCAGATTTTCTGGACGGGGGTAAGCAGGAAGCCATCTATGGCGATGTCAATCATTTGCTGGAGGAGGCGACAGGCCTCAAAGAAGTGCTGGTACCTGCCATCCCTCATCAGCTTGCTCAGCTCCATACAGGCATCCAAATGGTTGTTACAGTACTCTGAGTAGATCCAGAAACCATCTTGCTGTAGGATGAAGAAGTACAGAGGGGCAGGGTCAGACAGGCAAAACATCAAGATGTCATGAATCCTCTTTTCATTACAACGCACTGGGGAGAAGTATGTCAATATGGACAGTGTGTATGAGTCTATTCAGTTTTTTAATCAGAATATTATTTAAAAATAGGCTGAATAAAAAGAACATCCTTGGGAAATTAACGACTCACAGTTTTGTACGATGCACACAGCCGTGGTGTGAGTGTGTAATTCATATGTCTAGCTGTGTTTATTCAAAACGTCTAAGTGCTCTAATAGTTACACACTTTTACCATAGTATAATTAAACTAGTGGTTTAACATCATTTTTCAGTAACTTGGTGGTAGTTAAACCAAATTCCAATTTGAACAGTGCTTTGAGAAGTAAAATTAAAAGAACAGTGTTGCATTTTTCACCATTTTATTATTGTTATAATTTCATTCACTCCTTTTATTTATGTTAATTACAGAGCTTGTTTTCACTGAATTAACATACAACAGAAAATTAATATTCCTTCAAGGTGTCCTGGTGGAAATGTAGGTGTGATGGACATTATATGAGAATGAAATTCAAATTTCATTGCACTCCTTCCTGTGATGCACCCAGATGGGTTATTTCATTTGCGTTTGCATCCAGATTTTATTCTGGCAGGTAGTTGCTAGAGAGCAGGTAAAACAATGAACACTGCTTGTACTTCATTTTAAATCCTAATCAATTATATTTACTGCACAGTTCAACCCCTTCCAATATTAAGTAAATTTTAGCTTCTACAATGATGGCTTCAAAGGAGCGTCTCCAACACTGTGACTCTTTAAACTCACGTGTTCTAGGAAGCAGGGTCCGATCTCAGAGAGGTGGGGCTCCTCTGTGTTGTACTGTTTCTCCAAGTCTCTAACAAAGCCCATCTGGAAGCGGTAGATGTCCTCAATGTTCCCAAAGATCACCTTCAGCTGGTCGTCATTGAACATGTCCACACGCTTCCTGCACTGGCGCAGGTATCCCTGCAGCAAAAGGGTAATAATTGGTGGAGTGAAGGGGTGCCAAAACTTTTGCACACAGAGTGCCAGATGCTGAAATGTCACATGGCTGGAGGACTGTGGGCCAGAAAATGCAACAAAAATTAAACAAGTTGGCATTAGTCTGTTAGGTCTTATGTGGTCATTATATTTGATAATGTTATGCATTAAGCAAATACTGACAGATCACTCCTCAGATACAATTAAATTGTATCAAAACAGACTCATGTGATCCCTTTGGAGAGCCAAATTTTTTTTGTGGAGGTCTAACTTTGGTCTCAGTTTTGTGGTTCCATTCTTGTTGTTAATTAAAGATATGCCCTGAAACTTTGGCACAGTGGCAGCCAGTTTTGCTGTGAGAGTTAAGTCTTTGCTATTTCACACTCCATCACCCAGAATTCCCACTGCTGGCAACTGCGATGTTAGTAAGTGCAAGTGCAAATGCACATGCTCAACCTTTTTGTTTTGCTTGTTGAACTCTACTTTATTCCTAACTGTCATGATGAAACCAGTGACTCATGAAGTTTGGTTCCCCAATGGGGTATCCACCATTTGAAAAAAATGAACACCTGTTTTTCCACATGACTGATGGCACAAGATTAAATAAACTTTGTTACTTTTTAATATAGTGACTATCTTCTTTAACTGGCAAAATCACAAACTGTAAAACTTTTACAGCATGAATAGCATTTCAGAAACCGCAGCTCCATAAAATATTAAACTTAAAAACTGACAACAAATACAAGTACATGTGATTCTCTTTTGCTATGATTCTACACTATAGAGAATGATTCTGGTGATAGGCTAGCTAGCAGTTTTGTTGTATTCTTGCTAATGCTAACAGCTAATGCTAGAATCAACTGTAAAGTAGCAAAGTGCAAATGCATTCAGATGCCATGTAATAATTCTTGTACAGTTGAATGTTATGTGATGACATGATACATTTATAATAAAACATGATAACACAAATAAAATTATGAGCTTTGTAACTGGTTGGTTATGTAAATCCATGACTATGACTATTACGGAAATCAAATAATGTCAATTCATCAGTTCATATTAAGATCATATTACAATTAAAATTCTGTTAGTACTTTAA
Organism: Neoniphon sammara; assembly: GCA_900302535.1. NCBI lineage: Eukaryota > Metazoa > Chordata > Actinopteri > Holocentriformes > Holocentridae > Neoniphon > Neoniphon sammara. Next base: position 2,672 of record OMKZ01034216.1, on the reverse strand, counting down.
CAGAAACTATGTCCAATAGCAATTTGTTTCTAGAGAAATAATTATGTGGCACTGCTTCCTCTGGATATTAGTTTTGATTCATACAATGCAAGCCTGTGTGGGTAAAGCATTTTCTGCTGCTGGTCTCACACAAAAAAGCACATAATTTGCAAATGCCACTTCCCAAGAGCTTCAAGCAGGGATGATGGCTCAATCTTTAAAATTGTGTCATATTCATACTGATAAAACTATTATGTAGAGCTGTTTATACAAAAATCTTACAGAATGCTGCTTCCATTGATGGCCATGCATCTGGACTGTGCAAGTAGTCTACCACATGTACAGGCACTATAGCCTGCATATGCCTGTATTTGCAGGTGAGTAGGCTGTACATAATAGATGATATAAACTGTGAACAGTATGAGAAGAAAAATACACTAGCTCACAGAATATAAGGAATTTACTTAAACCTTTAATAATTAAATACAGTACAGCATAATTTGTTCTTTTTTTTCTTGTTTTTTTTCCTTTTCTTTTCTTTGTTTTGTTTTGTTTTCTTTTTTAGCCAAATGAGGAACCCATTATAAGTCAAATGTAGGCACATTACAACTATTATTATTATTAATAATTCAAATATATACAGCTTCTAAGTACTTAAAACTCTTGTTAAGCTGTATACTACAGCTATCAATACAACAACTACTTCTACCACCAGTACTGATAATAATCATTGTTATCATTGTATCGTTTTCTCTGAAATCATCATCATCATCATTTTCTTTTAAAAAGTGCTGTCAGATAAAAGCAATATTGAAAGTAACACAAAATGTCTTTTGGCATTTAAAAAAGTCTGAAAAAGAAAAACAAGTAATGCTAACTTAACACTGCAACACTAAATATACCGTTGCATCCCAGTGAAGGCAAAGTGATAGTGACTTGATATACTGTACCACCAACCAAAGACAAGGCTTTTGTTTCATTTTCATTTAGATGTAAATTCTAGAGATGGACTGGCTTGCTCCCAGTGTGGCTGCTGTCACTGCTGTGTACAGTTGAGATCCTGTGAATTCATATCTGTGCTTTTTGGCAATTTTGGGTCTCAAAATCTGAGAAACAAAATATGTCTGGAGTGAGAGTGTGTGATCAGAGCCATTTGACTGTGTGTTTACACTTTAAGCGTGAGAGATGACAGCCCTAGCCTAGCATCAAAATTCTGCCAGACCCTTCTCTCATATGCCTCACTTCCTTACCATTTACCTTGCCTGCTGTGTCTGCAGTATGACTTCAAGCATGCCTTGGGACAGCAATGCATATGAGTGTGTGCATGTGTGTAGGGTCTATGTGTGCATGCATGTGCCGAGTACCTCACAGATGTCCTTGAGGTGTTTGATGTAGTGTCTCTCTGTGCTCATGATCTCGTTAATGACGTTAGCTCTCATCTGGTCGCGGTTCTGGAGGGGCGAGCCCAGACACAGGCAGTCATTGGTCGGGTCCAGGTGGCCGTTCTGCACCTCACTGGTCCCTTCAGCTGGCTCCACCCCTCCATCCTCCTGGTTCACCCACAGCTGAGGGAGGCAACAAACATGCACACATGCACCCGCACATACACATAAATACATTCACACACACAGACACATATGCCAACATCAAACACACATGCACACACCAGCACATGCTTGGATGAGAAACGGGCACAGTTAAATATAAACATTTAAAAAAAATATTCACAAGAGTATGCAATACTCTAATTTCATACGCCCCCATCATAGTATGTGTGAAAATCTATAGTTAGATTTTTTTGTAGTTGTTCACACCACTAAATCTTTGCCATCTATCTACTTGGCTACTACTTACTCTTTGTAATAGCCAATCTGAGTATGAATGCACACAGCACACATGCACTCACCCCCGCACACACACACACACACAGAGCCCCATCTGATGAGGGGTGCTGGTCGTTTGGACAGTGAGTGAGGCTCTTGGTCCAGCATGTCAAAAAGGTGAGGGACATACTGCCAAACACCCCAGAGTATAAAAAAGCCTCTGTCTGGGACTGCTGCCCAGAGGATAGTCAGTGCCCAACTTCTGCCCAATCAGTGCCCAGAAAGCTCCCCTCTGCACATGTGTATGCATGCACTCGCACACAACCTCACGTTCTTCTCATGTATGCACAAACACGCCCGCGCGCACACACACACACACACACACCAACGCACACGCAGACCTACATACATAGGGTATTCCAATCTCACTCATAGAAAGGGCCAAGTGAGCGTGGTTTCAGATGCCTTGCAGCCAACACCTGATGACACACAGTTTGCCAAGAGAACATCAAAGAACCGACGGGTAGAATGCCAAACACAAGATGAGAAATGCAGCGCCACAGACAAGCAGAGTGACGGGTGGGAGAGCACTGACTGCAGACGAGGACTAGTAGCGCAGCATTAAGACTAAGAAATAGTCAGAGTCAATAGTAAATGGAGTAGAGTACTGAAAAAAGGATCCATATTTAAAATACAAATATCCTCAAATGTAAATAAAAATAATCATCTCAAAATATGATGATATATATTAATGAATTTGAGCATAGGCCTTTGAGAAGACGTTTAAAAAAAAGATCTTTACTTTTGACTCATCCGTTCTGCCTTTCTATCGGCCCCATAGAGGATGATGTGCAAAGGTTATGGGAACGG